>WBNH01008591.1:0-66561 GCA_013401255.1 Urocolius indicus
ACGTTGGCTATTGAGTCCTGACTAACTTCTTCACAGAATCAACTTCCCGCTGGCACCAACCCCTTAGCCAGGAGTTAACTTGCCTGATTTTTGCATTAGTGACTTCCCCCTTACCCTTGATCAGCTCCATTTCTTATTTAGATCAAGTATCATCTCACATATTTGTTTTTCCTAAGCTTTTGTAGATTAAACTTTAGATTCTAGACTTCCACCAACCTCATTAAGAAGATTTTTGTCTACAGTCTCAGTATTCAAATAGCTATAGACTTTCGGATTCCCAGTCTAATTTTCTTCAGGGTTTTTTTTATGGATGTACAGGTACTCTGTTCTCATGACAATACAGCTCTTTGTTTACCATTTCTAGAAAGCAACTCTCTTGAACATCTGTATTGGATAATCAGTGCTACGCAGAACAGTTAGATGAAAGGTCCCACAACACTTCAACCAATGACACTAAACTACTTTCTGCCTCCATGAAAACTAATTCAGCAATATACTAATGTATTTGACTATCCTTGCATGCATCAGATTAGTGTTTCATAGTCACATTATACTCAGCCAGCAAACTTGTGTCTTTTTCTTCTCATGTCTTTTTCTTCTCTCATCCTTTCCATATGACTGGTCTCTAGCTAAAATTTATCTTATTCCCCAAGATTGTTTTTTACCTTTAAATGAATCTTTAGCACATTTCAAGATTTTCTCTTTGTTTTGTTCTTTGGTTTTGGCCCATCAGGGAAACAAAAGACCATGATTAGCCTCAAGTATCAAAGACTTGAGGATTGCTAAAGGGCAGGGAGATTTTAATTGCTGCTTAAGGTCCAGGAAAAAACAGACCAGGCTACTCAACTTGGGAGAGGAAACGGAAAATAATTTAATACCATAAAATTGCAAAACTGCAAAACATAACCAAAACAAACCAACACAGAGTGGTACAAATATAGTGTCTAACCAGCCCTTTAAGACAACCTTCTCCCCACAAAACTGCAGCAGCAAAAGAGAGGGAGAATGTGAAAACATCTCTGCAGACAGCAAGGTCGGTGAATAAGTAGGGGGAGGAGGGTGTTTAGACCCTAAGAAAAAGGCTTCCCTGCAATATGTGGTGAGGACCATGGTGAAGCAGGTTGTCCCCCTGCAGTCCATGGAGAACCACTGGGAAGCAGAGATCCACTCGCAGCACCTGGAGGAGCCCACGCTGGAGCGAGTGGATGCCTGAAGGAGGCTGTGACTCCATGGGAAGCCCACACTGGAGGAAGTTCCTGGCAGGACCTGGCAGTCTGTGGGGAGTTGCCCACACCAGAGCACGTTTGCTGTCAGGACTTGTGACCCCATGAGGGATACAGGCTGGAGTAGTTGGTACCTGAAGGACTGTTCTCCCGGTGGTTGACCCACACTGGGGCAGTGTGTGAGGAGCTGCCCTCATGGGAGGCCCCATGCCGGAGCAGTTTGTGAGAAGCTGCAGCCCATGGGAAGGACCCACGCTGGAGAAGTTTATGAGGGACTGTCCCTCGTAGGAGAGATCTCACACCATAGGGGAAGTGTGAGGCCTCCCCCGGAAAAGAAGCAGAAGCAAAGTCCATCTCTATCAAATTGACTGCAACCCCCATTCCCTGTGCTGCTGGAGGGAAAGGAAGGGGAGTCCTGGAAAGAAGACGGATGAGAGGAGGTGTTTTTAAGACGGTTTTATCTCTCATCTCCCCGCTCTTATTGTTCCTTTAATAAATCAAACCTTTTTCTCCCTATGTTGCATCTGTTTCACTGTGACACTAATTTCTGAGTGATCTCTCCATCCATATCTCAACTTACAAGTCTTTTATTATATTTCTCTCTCTCTTTCCTGTCCAGTTTAGGATGGGGAGTGATTTTATGACAGGGTGAACATCAGGCTAAACCACCACAGAACCTCACCATTTCCATAATATATGTAACCATATATTCCATATATGTACAAATTCTCAACTGGTTCTACAGCAAACCTTGAAGTGCTATTTAGTAGTGATCAAATATGACTTCTTATTGTATTACAATATGTATTTAATTGTGACCTTTCTGAAAAAAAAGATACACAAAAGAAAGCAAGTTAGATAATTGTACTTTTTACAGATTTGCCGTTACTTTTTATTGAAGCAGAGTAACTCCAACAAGTCATTCATTTGCTATGGGAGTTACTATTTGTCTTACTGCAGCCAGACTTCATTTTAGAGGCATCAAGAAGACATGCAAAGGAAATTTGTCTAAACTCAGGACTCATGAAACTTTGAAGCTATTTGCTGAAATACGAATGTCTAAGTTAATATTTTTCTTGAAAAAACAATAATTCCATTACTAGACACAATAATACATATTTCAATATATTTCAGTATATTTGGAAGTAAAATTAGCTGTTAATAATTCTTGTCCTTTCTTCCCTTTTTCTGATTCACAATTTATTGAGTCAAGCTGCAAAATTAGACATAGATGATGCAATTGACTTTCTAGAAGTACATAATTTAGTATATTGATAAGAGAACTTGTCTTAGGGTTATGAATCTACTTCAGTATTTCCTCTGTCTACACTAATTTTTGCTGAACAATAGTATTAAAAAAGTCAAACCCTTTCCACAGTTTCAATGGGACTTTAAATTGTTCTCAAATCAACATTTTCAACTTTTACTTCAGTCTTGACTTTCATGTAATCATTTAATCCTCTCACCTTGTTTTAAACTTGTCTACTCCTCTGATCCCAATAACTACCCTGTCTGATCTCCTGCAAGCATAAACCAAATCTAATATGGAAATGCAATTAGACTCACCTAGGACATTTAAGATTAAATTATTAATAATATACAGTTCAGAGATTTTCTCACAGTCAGTCTAAGTGCCTAATTTTGTAATTAAATAGGTATTTTTTTTGTTTTAGCCTTAAATGAGAGAAAATTTACTGTAATGTATTATTCACACAGACTTTGATGCTTTTGATTTGATCTAAAAATTCTCAAAACTTATTAAGTCAAATTGTCCAGTGCAAGTTACTGTAGTTCAGCTAGCAAACACAGAATGATTTTCCCCCTTCCCAATCCAAGCAGCAAAGATTGAGATCAAAGACCCCAATTTCTTCATTGAAACTTCTCTGTCACCATTTAAACATCATATTTTAAACTTTGAGTTTAAAGTATGGAGGAAAAATTGCAAACATGACCCTCCCTTAGTTAGTGGGGGGAACAAAAGTTTTTTGTTGAACTAAGGCTTTATAATTTGTGTAAATATACAAGAGAGAAAAAAGTGTTGCCAAACAGTAATTGAGGTGAAATCTGAACGCATGTCCTAATTACGACTTTGTAAACCTTATAAGTTGGCTCAAAAGATCTAGAAGAGACATTATTATTTTAGAAAGTAAAAAAATTTCAGTATTGCTCTCCTACACAAGTCCTCCAACTTTCAAATTGTCACCATGTTGAAGTAATCTAAGGATGAGAAAAAAAATAACAGAAGTGAGAGGGAAGGTCTCGTTAAGGGAAAAGATGATGGTAACACTAACAGAGAGAGACTTGACAATTTTACAGGTTTATGAAAAATCTTTACTTGTATTGTGTGAAACATCTGAAAACGATGCACATAGAAAACATAATCCCAGTTTCAGCGTAATTAGGATGATATATATCTATAACATGGAAAATTATTGAAGGATGCAGGAGGGATGTCAAAATTGAGAGAAAAGTTCAGACTGGTATAAAGAAAAGCTTTTTCTCCCTGAGAACAGCCTAGCAGTGGGAAGGTCTACTCAGACACGCTTGTGCAATCTCCATCCTTGGATGTTTTCAAGACTCATCTGGACAAAGTCCTGAGCAACTGAAGGTCTGACCTCAGAAGTGGCCCTGCTGTGAGCAGGAGGTTGAACTAAGGACCTCCTGAGCTCCCTTCTGACCTGAGTAATACTTCAAATGTATTTGAAAGGCATGAAATTTCTAAGAGTGGTTTTGTTGTCCGAGGCACAAGTGTAAGAATGAACTGACTTATCCTCTTCTTTCTTTTGAACTCTTTCCTGATCATCTGTTCCCTATAATTTCAACAGAATCCAATCAGCATTTATCTGTCTATTAGGTGTTATTTTGGTAAATGTTCACTTACAAGCTTCTAAATCTAGTAACAGATCTCCTAAGCGGGCAAAATTTTTCAATTTTTAAAATATTTCTGAAGCTAAGTTCTTGTACCTTCAGTTCCACTTCATATGTTTTGAGCCTTGCCAGCTATTGATTTTAGTTACTAGAAGCTATGTTGACATTAGGTTTGAATTGGCAAAAATGTAAGTGAAAGATATTGACTGGTCAAATATTTAAGTGACATAGTATCTTCATTTTCTTATGAAAAGAAAAGAAAATGTCTTGTTATATTTTGCTAAATCCTTTTATATTTGACAAAGGCAATGCTGGAATAATGAAACAAAGATTATAGTACAGTGATGTCATGGTTTGACATGACAGTCTTTTCTGGTAAGAGCAAAGGAGCTCTAAAGATGGTTCCTGTACGTAGTTGCTCAAAACTCTCCCCAGCTCTGAGTCAGATCCACTTCTGGGCCTGAACCAATCAGATATCTTCACAATCACTTTTTAAGAAGAAGCCAGAAGAGGAGGGTTTTTCCTGTTTCTTCTTTCTTCTATCCCTTACGTTTTTTCTGTCTGGTGGTGGTGCAAGGAGTGTGAAGAGTTAGAGAAACAGCCATGTGGACTCCAAGGTCAGTGAGGAAAGAGGAGGCTTGCTCAAGCAGAGACTCCCCTGCATTCTATGGAGAGGACTATTGAAGCTGTGGTTTGTTTGCATTTTACTAAAGACCCCGCATCAGTGGCAGAGACTTATTTTGATAATGATCTTGTATCAGGGGCAGAGACTCATTTTGGTAGAAACCTCAAACCAGGGGCAGAGACTCATTTTGCTAAGAATACCAAGCCAGGGGCAGTGACTATGGCCAGAGAAGACCGTGTTCCGTGGGAGGCACCCTATATTCACAGCACCTGTAACTGTGGGGAGGAACCCACAACAAAGAAGCTCATTAAAATTATCCCTAGAAAAAGGCCATGTCCTGAGGGAGGGATCCTGTATCTGCAGAAACTGCAACTGTGGGGAAGAATCCATGCCAGACATATTCACTAAAGAGTGCATCCTGTGTGAGGGACCCTGTATCGGCATAAGCCACAGCTGCTGGGAACAACCCACACCAGAGAAGTTCGTTAAGGACTGTGTTGCAGTGGGAGGGAGCCTGTATTGGAGCAGGGGAAGAATGCGAGGAGTTGTCCTCATCTGAGAAAAGAGGCAAAGCCCATCTGTGAGAGACTGACCACATTCCCCATTCTCTACCCCCTCCCTGAGCCATTGAGGGGGAAGGAGGTAGAGATATCGGGAGCAGTGACCTGGGCCTGGGAAGAAAGAAGGGATGAAGGAGGGAGATCTAAAGTGCAGGTTGTAATTTTCTCATCATCCTACTCCTTTTTTGCCTTTATTCCATTCTGTTTCTTGTAGGTAGTAGAAAAAAATTTCCTACTTTCCTCTCTAACTCAAGTAGTGGAGTCTGTTTTGCCTGGAACCCTAATTTGCAGAGAGCCCTTCCTGCCCTTATTTCAATTCACAACAACCTTGCTTGTCTTTTTAGTCCCATTTCACTGGGGCCTCTGCCATCCTAATGAGGGTGGCGGTGAATGGGGGCACCAAGCGAGAGCCTGTCGTGGTGCTTCTGTGTTAGCTGGGCCAAACTACGGCAAGTGAAGTCTTGAAATTCTTCTATGAGATGAGGGATATTACATTTTAAAAGTCTTTCCGCTGGATTATACATCTTTTTATTGTGACAGCACACCATATTTAGTTGAAAAATGGCCCAAACCCAGAAATTAAGCATTATTTTTCAGCATTAAGAATTTTATGATCCTATTTACTGAACAGGTCCTTGGATTACTATGATGATACAGGAACAAAAGTTATATACAGATAAAACTTAGAATCTGGTGCCAAGGATACTTAACCTAGTGCTGCCTTCAAGAAAAGCCTGTAGATTCACAGCTTGGCAAGTCTAGCTCATCTGATCATATTTCAAGGATCTGAAGTGTTCTGTTCACTTAGATTTTGTGCACAGAGGCATATTCCCTTCTACCTCCCATTGATTGCTTGATTCACCTTATATTCAAGGATAGAGCAATTCAAGAGTATTACTTAAATTGCTTTAACATTTTCCCACTGCAGTGTTAGGGAGGGACTTTTCTCCCTCTTTAGAATTTCATAGCGTAGAGACACAAGCAAAACCTTAGACTTGACCTGCATAAAATTAATCTTTTATCTTCTCTTTCTATAGGTCTACTACTCTTACATCTGTCAATATATTTTTAGTACATTCTTCTTATACAATCCTTCAATGATTACCAGAGGTAAGAACTAATTTAAGCATTCTAACTTGCATTATTATTATTCAAGAAGCAGATACAATCCCCTTCTAGCATTCACCCACAGAGGAAGTGGCAGAAGTGACAGCCAGGTAAAAGGCAGTGCAATGCTATGTTTTACACAGTGACATGATAACTGGGGAGGCCACAGCTTGAAGAATATTGCTCCTTGTAACTCAGTGGTTGACACACATTCACAATAAGCTTTTGCATCACCATTAGATTAAAAGCTGTTATTACCTCTATGTAACAGGGAAATAATGGAAATACAAGCATCTCTTGAGATGGCTCAGCTGATATAAAGGCTTAAAACTATCATTCTCTCTCTTCTCCCATTGTCCTTCCTAATCAAAAGGTTGTACTTATCTGAACTTGCAGCAAAAAGTGACCCAGATAAACAATTCCAAAATAAACCAATTACTATTTAACTACATTTCTGTTAGTTCATAGCACCGATACAACCAAAAAAATGAATCAGCTGCGCACCAGGATTGGTGCAATCTATGGACATAGAGGAAGTAAAATAGTTACTTTCGGTGTCAGCAAGAAGTGGTGGCTGTTTGGAGATTTTGTAGGTAACCTAAATGTTAAAATACTGTCAGTTTTTGGTGGTGGTGATAGTGTTTTGTTTTCTTTCTATGGCAATAGAGTAGCTTTGAACTTAGCAACAGCTGAAGATTATGGCAGTTCCTAAAATACAAGGGCTAAATACCGATAAGAATTCAGAGGTAAATTCTTGCAGAAAATCAGGAAATTTTCTTTCATTGCAATGATTTACTTTTGATTTTCAGAGAGTCAGATGTTGGTATAAAACACTGTCATGGTTTAGCAAGGAGTACCTTTTGCTTGGTAACAGGGTGAGGGGGTTGCAGTGAAGATCTGGTAAAGAGTTCTCAGACTTTCCCTGGGCTCTTAGGTTCAGAACCACCTCTGGCCCAGCTGGGCCAATCTGGCACCTCTGCGATGACTATTTAAGGATGGGTATTTGAAATGTTTGTGAGGAGGTATAAGAATGGTACAAGATGGAGGTGGCCATGTTGGATCCCACAGTCAGAGAAGGAGGAAAGAAGGAGGAGTGCCAGACCAGAGACCCCTCTGTAACCCATGATGAGAACGCAGGCTGTGCCCCTGCAACCCATGGAGGGCAATGGGCAGGACTGAGAACCATCAGCAGCTCCGGGTGAGTGCGCCTAGACAGATGAGAGACTGTGTGAGGAGGCGGCCATGGCGCAAGCCATGCTGGAGAGCCTGCACACCGCAGAGCAGCCCCACATGAGAGACAGAGAGGAGCTGCAGCCTTTCGGATGAACGCACATCGGAGCAGCCTATGCAAGGTCTGCCATGTGTGTGAGGTATCCTGTGGAGGAGCGAACCCACCTGCCCTGAAGACAGACAAACAGCAGAAGCTATCAGGAATAGACTGACTGAAACACCCATTCCCTGCCCCCCTGAGCCGTTCGGGGAGGAGGAGGTAAAAACACTGGGATCAGTGCTCTGAGCCCGGTAATGGGGAGGAGTGGGGAAAAGATAGTCTTAAAGGACTGACTGGACTCTTCATTGTTGTACCACTCTGTGTTGGTTCATTTTAGTTATGATTTTCTTGGGTTTTATCCTTTATTTGGTATTGCATTAAATTATTTTCTGTTTCCTTCTCCAAGCCGAGTAGCCTGGTCTGTTTTGTCCTGGCCCATAAGCAGCAATTAGGCCCTCTCTGCCATTTCTGAATTCTCAGGTCTTTGGTACTTGAGTGTAATCATAGTCTTTTGTCCCCTGATGGGCCATGACAAACACTAAAACATTAATTAAAATGTTAAAGTATCTTTCTTAGGAAAACACCACAGTCCATTTCACTGTAGCATCAATTTCAACACTCTCTGCACTGATACGGTGGGAATTTAAGAGAACTGCAGCATTTTCATGAAATCTATATGAAAAAGACCCTCTTTAAGTTAATTGAAAGCTATCATATAACTATTATCCCACATAGACTGAGATGGACAGTCTCAAAAAAAATCTTTTTGAGAATTTTTTTGAATTAAAGGGTGAAGTGATTTGTAGAAAATATTTCCACTTGCATTCCAGCTTATCCTCAGATGTCAGAGGGGCTGGGAGTAGCTAGGTTTAGATTCTGAATTATGTCCAGTTTGGCATTATCAGTCAGGTTACATTCAACACATAAGAACCATTATAATTACAGATACACTAATAATGCTCTGTATGCTCAGCTTGGCAGTTCTGCATGGACTCACATGACTTTGACAGTGTGATAGCACCCAGTGAGAAACTTTTACACCCAGCTTAATGATTAGTGCAGTTTATTAAAGCAAAGGTTATACAGGTTCTTATGTATTACTGGAGATAAGAAGACTGTCTGAAAAGCACATGCCAGTGTTGAGACTATGAGAAATACACTATGTGAAGTTAGAAAAGAGAGGCTCTGTATATAGATTTCTAGGGTTTTCCAAGTATACACTCGAAAAGTCCTGATGTTATCCAAAAGTGTATGGAAGGGAAGAGAGGTTCCATCAACTGATTCCAGAAGTCAGAGGCAGTTGGTGATGGAATGTTATCTGACTTATTCACGATGGTGTCTGCCCTAACAGCATCCCTTGCTAAAAAACATTTTTAGATTTTTTTTTTTTTACCTTGAAAGTGGAGCTTAGGTGCTTCTAGTCATACATACTTTTATTATGGTTGGTGCAAAATTCTCTTGCTTCTTGTTTCTAAAGATATAGGTTAAAAAAAAACCCAGGGAATGTGCTAAGTGAGGAATGGTTGCACCTCAGAGGTGGGCAGTTCTTGGAATGGAGCTGTATCTTGATATTATAATGAGATTATGATTAGCAAAGTTCACTCCAAGGACAACATTTTGCCAAAATACATCAGACTATGGGCCCAGGGTATCAAACATGCAGCTTATCAGTTCCACAGGACAATGCAGTACCCTTCTTCTTGCAACATCTCACAGAACCTGACTACAGAATCTCCACTCTATTCCAGCCTCTCTGCTGGTTGCCCAGCAGTTTAATTTCTAAATTATTTCCAGCAATTATTTTACAGAATTGGGAGAAAGGAAAAGACCCACAACTTATATCTTACTGTATATTTTAACTAAGTTTTAAGAATAATTTTAAAAATATCTGTATTTCAAAGTTTTTATAGATCTGAGCTGAAATAGCTTACAGCTTAAAACTGTTGCAAAAGGTTGGGGAAAAAAACCTCACCAATATCTAGTAGTGAGGCACCAACAAAAAGAAAAAAAAATAAAAAATGCAAGCTTTGAAGGCAACTATCAAAAATACCAGTGTAATAGGAAATATGGAAACAGCTGGAAATTAATCAGTGAGAATAGATCAAATGAAATCAGAAAATCCAGGAGACCATACCTATGAAAATCAGTGCTGCAGGCAAAAAGAGTAACTGAAGAAGGAAGAAATGTTGGCATGACATAGCAACTAATAAGAGCTAGCATGTAGCTAGTAAAAGGAGATATGATTTTACTGATGAAGAACTACTATGGAGTGAAAATTTAATTAATCTTGGAATCCAAAACAGTAGTAGCCAAATATTTTAAAAGGTATCAAATAATGGATATATTTTCATATCAGTGTTCCTGTAAAGTATATTTAAAATATATATTAACACACAAAGGACATTAATATACATGGTTACAAGAAAATGTCCTAGTACATCTTGTGAATGATATATAATATATAATCGATTAAAAAAGGAACAGGCCCAAGACTGCCAGTCTCAAACAGTAAGATATTCTTACTACCAACAAGTGAGCATCCCAAACTCACAAAAATCCTCTCAGATACAAACCAACTTCTCAGTGGTTATTTGTGACATAAGTTACATGATAGTTAAAACATACCAACATTTCTGAGACTGAGCTAGATAATAAGGGACCACTACATGTGCATTAACTATTCTTTGAGTTAAATCACATAGTATACCTCAGAATTTCGTTGTATAACTTTCTATTTTCAACATATTTTAAAAGGTGTACTTAGTTGAAACTCTGTTTGGAGAGCAAATCTTAGTCTAAGTTACTTGAGACAGCTAAAGTTTTCTAACGTAAAACATGAAGAGTTCTCCTGAATGTCATCCAAATGTATCTTAAAAACAGAAAATAAATCAGAGAATACCTGTATAGATTCATCTTCCTCTTTAGAGGATCTCGGATAAAAGTTGGATGGCAGATGAAAGGCTTAAGCAAAATTTAGGAAATGTTTGATTAATTATGTGAAATAGAATTATTCATATTGTCCTTGCACTAAGTAATTGTCCCTTCCAAAGTACACCAGAAACCTGAATTGCCATGTAAATAAAAAGGAATACAGAGATATTGTTTGATGTAATTTTGTCCAAACACTTTGCAAATATTTTTCTTCTTATTTTCTACTATTATTTTTTGTTTGTTTTAGACAGTTTTAATTGAATGCTGTCAACAGAATTTCCATTAATCTTGACTAAATTCAGGTATACTGTATCATTCTTCAAATGAACAGAGTATGTATCTGCCTCTATATTTAGTCTTTAATTTGCAAAAGCCAAAGTCCTGAGAAAAACCTTCTAACATTAAAATCTAAGGTAGAAAATGAAAGAGATATCCACCGGGTTTCCCCAAGCAAGATCTCATTTTTGCTGTTCTGTTGCAGAATATGAGATGTTTTCACTTAATTTATATATTCCAGGGCGGATAAATGCCAGAGCTGTTTACAGAGATTCATTGTTTTCAGATTGTTTTACCTAACGGGCATAAAATGTCACAGCCCTAGGGAATGAGCTGCATCATTCACCAGGCAATTTAAATTAACTGTATATCTATAATATGTTGACTTATGTCTAACAAAAGGTGGATTTTTTTATATTTTGTTAAAGTATATATATAGACTTAATCCCAGTTACGGGTCCAATTTCAGTATGAATTTCAGTGAAGAATTTATAGATTTTAATGTATTCTTTTGCCTGGAGGATACAAGAAAGTCATGTTTGATTTAAAATATTTGAAAAGCCATCTACTTAGCAAATGCATTGAATTTTAGGTTGGTTAAAAAGGACACTTCAGGCTAGGTATGAAATTATTAAACAATAAAATGTAAGAGAAAAATAAGGCAGAAAATACTGTATGCATAAATTGAAAATATTAATAAGCCAACATAATGAGGATGCATTCATTTTTAATGTTTTTTTAAGTAAAAATATGAATATATATTCTGTTTAAGGTTTTCTTGAGGCAGTGGCTACATGCTTATGCAAATTATAATGAAAACATACGTTCTGTGCTCCTACAACAGTGTATATGACTACAAATCTCTATACTTCATTTTGTAAATAATGCTTAAGTATTTATGTCTAAAAGAATTAAGTATTTTTTCTTTGAAATAGAACCTGCCAAGAGTGTGTTAAGTATTTCATCGCTCACTAATACATAATAAAATGCTGATGAAATTAGTAATGCAGCAGAAGCTTTCTAAGACTGTGAAAAGGTTAGTTGTGATATATGTTTTTGAAGCTGTGTATTGACATAGCTCCTCTGGAAACTCTGATAGAGGAGATGGGGCATTATCTCACTGGAGGAGATATGTATGGAGTATAAACAATTTTGTACTTTTTGAGTGCCCTTTTTCCTCTAAGGTGAAACACATTAAACCTTGAATGTAAAGAGCATAAAATACTATGGGCTCACACTTTACTCTGTCATTCTTACATAGAAAAAAACATGTAGAATAGATATCCAAGCAGAAAACACTTCTTACCTTGATCTTTGTGGTGAAATGGACACCCTGGACTTTGAACACAATGAGTAACACCTAGGATTTGAGTGCCAAAAGGCAAATGTCTCATGCTATTTTAGAAGAATTTTTAAGTTACTTGGTTTATACCTGATACTCCAATATAACTTTCCTGTAGATCCTGTGTCACTCATGACAGTCTGTGAGATTATCTTTGAAATGGTGCTAAACCTCTTGTTTAGGTACCTCACTTCCTGTTTAAGTTATCGTTTTCCTTGGGCTCTAATATAATACATATCACAACTTTCTTTTCTCAAGGTAAGAATGGCACTGCTCACAGTAGCTTTGAGGTTGTATTTTCCCTCTGGCTGAGCTAGCACAACCTGATTCACTTTCCCAGAGCTTTGTCATTACATTTCATTTGTAATTTCATTTGTAATTTTCTGCAGACAGCTGTAAGTGAAATGATGGCTTGGGTGACCATATTTGTTCAGACTGAAAATAAAGGTTGTTTTGACATCCTCCCCTCAAAAAAAAACTTAACATTGTTTTGCCTGTGAAAGTCTAAAGAGATGATACTGTGCTAATGTTACTTCACAGACTTTAGCTTTGAGAGTTTCCCAAAGGAGGATTGTTTTGTATACAGTATTGAGGTGACCTCAGTCAGTAGAAAAGCCCTCACACAGCTACTCACACAGTTCCAAACAACAAAATAAGAGAGGGAGTTAGAAGGGCAAAAGTGAGAAAAACCCATGGGTCAAGAAAAAGGCAATTTAATAAGTGAAAAACAAAACCAAACCCCAAAGCTATCACTCATCACTTTCTACCAGCAGACCAATATCTAGAAAATGTATGTTTCTAAAGAAGCTATTGCTCAATCTCCCTCGGGTTTATTGCTCAGCATGACATCATAGAGCATGGAATGTCCCTTTTGTAGGTTTGAGTCAGCTGTCCTGTCTTTGCTCTCAATTTCTTGTCTACTACCAGAAGCAGTCTCACTGGAGTGAGATGTTGTACAAGCACTTCTCACCTATAGTTGAAACATTGTTTGGGTTCTAAATCTGAAACACAGCACCATATTGCCTGCTATAAAATAAGTCTATGCCAGCCAAGGGCTGTACACATAAAGATGCCTACTGGAGATGAAAATAGTAGAGAATTAATCACAAGTTACAGCCAGATAGCTTTTACATTAGTCTATCCCTTGCCCTGATACTTGGAGTTAAGCAATCAAAATTGCAAGCTTTTTTTTTTTTGACTCTAACTCTCATACTTGTCCACAGTGAATCACAAAAGGAGAGATTTGACTCTTCATTCCTTGATGATTCCATACAAATTAGGTAGCAGCGCTATTGTTTTTCTATTTCAAATTTACCTTTTGGTACACAAAAAAAAACCACCTAAACCCATATTTTTTGGCAAAATTAAAATCCGAAATAATTAACAGTGGATGGAAAAATATTATTTTTGCTGTGAAAAAAATGTAAATGAAAATTAAAGTTCGTGGGTTTAATCCATTTTTGTTTGTTTCATCTTGCCAATACCAGTAATATTGGAAAACAATTTCTTTCTGAATTTTCAATTTTATACATTAATCTCTGAAAAAAGAGAAAAAAAGAGGAAGCATTTGGAAGAAAAGGCACTGTTGAGAAATTGAAAAATAAGATGATGGAAAGTATTTTATTCTTCTAATACCTAAACACTTTATTTTTCTCAGTCTTGAATATCTAAATTGTCAAGTTTGGGATTATCAAATTAATAGTAAAAACAAATGCTAATTGATGAGTTTGCATGTGATATGTTTATGGAGATTTTAATTAATCTTTAGCCTACAGGCTAATCACTTGTCTGTGATTTCTTTTTAAGCCATAAAGATATTCAAGGACAGGGGTTTTTTTGTTTTTCTGTTTGCTTTTTGTGTCATGATATTTAAATATTTAGTCATGTGAATCCTTTTTCTCCTGTTGGTAATCCATTAATCTGAAGTTGCCTGCTTCCCCAAAGTGCACTATGAACTGACATAACATGTTGATGTACCACATACTATTGACAATAAAATTTCTTTGGTGTTAAAAATAACTGCCAATATATGAAGGTCAAAAACGTTGTCAGCACTACTATAAAATCTTGCTAGTGACAGGGTTCATCTTACATTTGCCAATTTCCCAGTCCCCTTGTGATAGATGCTCAAAAGTTCTACTTGAAGAGGTGAGAATTATATTAACGGAGATCATGTATTATTTGATGAGCTGGACATTTTAGAAATCCTTCTGGACCAGAAAAAATATTCTACACAAAAAAGCACTTTTTTCCCCCCCTACCAATTTTTCTCTTCAGCTCCAATTAGCCACAGAAATAGATGTGATTGCTATAACAACAGACTTTTTTTGGGTGGAATTTTGGTGGCAGAGATTTTCCATTTTCTGGAAATGTATTTGTGCTGTAGTGCACTGTATTAGAAATAAGTAAAATTAAATTAACTGCATTAACTCTCGGATCACGTAGCTCACTTTTCCTTTGTTTAAGGCCCTTTCCTTTCTGACTTGAATTTGCTTTTGTCAGCACAGCAGAAAATGACATAAGGTATTTTTGTTGTGACTTGAAATAATCTTCTGTAGAACAGCTGGATTTCCCAAAAGAGCTTTGTATTCAACATCAGAAAGAGACAAGAGATGAAAGAGAATCCCAATCACTATACATTCCATGGTCAAAAAACTCAGTAAAATAAGCTCCCCTCATTCAAGACAGTACATATACTTCACATTTTTAGCAAGTAGACAAGAGTAGAATTCACTCTGTGATGCACCAGAGTCTTGTGAACCCCAATTTGGGAGGTGAGAGTTGGAGAAAAAAAAAAAAAAAGAGAGAAAAGTTGTGTTTCTTGATGTGGGTTTTTCTTAATTGTTTGAGATATTCTGTGGTGGTTTAGCCCTAGCTGAACAATAACCAAACCATCCAGTTACTCCTCCCCAACTCAGCAGGATGGGGAGGAGAATCAAGAGAGAGTTGTAGAACTTTCTGGGTTGAGATAAGGACAGTTTAATAGAACACCACAAAGAGCAGGCAGTTACAGTGATGGCCAAAGGAAAACGAACAATGACCGGTGTAACCACTCACCGCGCTCAGCCCGGCGGCAGAACTGCAGTTCCCGCACTGGCCGCAGCGCCGCCCCGGCCCAGCTGCTGCCCTGATATCCCGAGCGTGATGTCACGTGAGATTGAACAGCCTGGCCACGCCCCCCAGCGGCAGCTGCGGAGAGTTAACTCTATCCTGGCCAAACCCAGGACGTTCATAAACCATGAACTTACTAGCTGTTGGCTTTGACTTTCCTTCTGATACATAATCAAAATACAATTGTGAATCCCTTTGGATTACATCCTTGCTCTGACATTACAACAGCTGAATACTGACCTGCCAACATAATAGAATTTTACAATGACAGCATTTTAACATGTGTAGTATCCATTATTAGGAATCTGCAGTTACAGTAATATTTAGAAACAACAAAAAAAAAAAAAAGAAAAAATCAACAAAAGTCACAAAGTCACACACTGAGAATGCTGAATCTGATATTGTTATGTACTTGACATTACAAAATGCTCTCATTTAGGTTAATGGGCAGGATAACATAGAAACTGCTTCATATTTTGAATTCAGAGAGAGTAATCTCTATTGTTTCTACCTACTAGCTTTTTTTTTTCTAGTTATTGCATATTGATGAGATATTTTTCTACTGATAGGACATGAAAAATTAAGTCAATACTTATCCAGTCAAAGTCCTTGAATGAATGGGAAGGTTAATACCTAAACTAAGTTTAGGTTTGTTCACATTTAGTAATTGCATTTCTGCATTAAAATTGTTTTAAACAGGAGTATGTTTGAATCACAGTTCCTAAAGGCTAAGTTACAAGTGTGTGATGGAAGACTGTCATGCATGAAAGCCTATGAATTCAGATAAAAATTACCGTAACTTTCGTAAGTTGTTTAAAGGTCAGTGAAGGAATGGAAAGTTGTATGAAAACAAAAAAGAGCTGTGGGCAAAATAACCAGAATTGATAATGACCTTTAAGCCAATGAAGAATGAAAATAAAATACTTATCCATATGGAAGAGCAAAGATTCTCATAAAAATCTTCGACAACAGGATGCAAAGTAAACCAGTTCATTATGGCTGGAAATGATGGACTGGTACTGCACTAAGGCAAAAAATTTCTCTCACACAGAAAAACTTCTAGGACAAAAAGTAGTTCATTTTCTGTGCACACATCTTTAGGCTGGACTTATTAAAGCCAAGAGCAAGCTTTGCTATCCGACTGTTGCATAAACTTGGAGGGGCTTTTATTTATATTCACTTTTGAAATAAGAATTAAAAATGCATTGGAATAAGAGAACAGTGTTACCTCATTCATTTTATTTTTTGTTTATTTTTTTATGTTTTCATTTCTCTCTCTATTGTTATAGCTATCTGAAATTCCACTTTGAGACAATTCTTCCTCTATAAAATGAAGCTGTTAATCTATATTTTGTTAGCTTTTGCCACAAATATATTCAAGATAACATTGAAGAATGTTCACTATATCAAGGCAATATATATTAATCATTTGTCATAGGACAATAAACATGATATAACTGTGTTTATTTCCCTGTGTACTGATACAGAATGCATTGAAGTAAATCTCAAGTTGATGGGAGCTGGTGATGCAAAAAGATTTCAGAATTGAAGTACTGACTTCATTGTAGGCCAAGAAAGCGTTGCATCTATGAAATCTTAGTAGCTGCAAAGACTCATTTAATTAGAAAACAGAACAGTTAATTTGAATAAAATTAATTAATAGAATAACTCCTTCATCTTGAACAGTTAATTGTCTTGTGGAGACTCTGTACTTCTTCACATAATTCAACGCAAATACATTATTCCTAAATTATGGAATTCTGCTAATAAAAGCTAAAATAATTCTGTGATTGAGAATAGTTTTTATATGGAACATTGTAACTATGTCTGAGTCACAGATAAGTCCAAGGTTGAATTGAGCAGTGGGAAGACATTTCACAGAGCAGAAAAAAAAAAATCTTCTCATTGAAGAAAAGATATATGTTCTGAGAATTAAATTTAAATAAACTTCTTTTATTTTTCATACTCTAATGGAAAGGTCCATGGGAAAGATAGTTTAAAATGGTAATAGAAGTGAAGAGTTTAACTGTAAATGTAGTAGATGTAATGATGAAGAAACAAAAGAAGTGAAGTATTAAGTTACAATTGTTATCATTAATTCAATTTTTTTTTCCTTTGAAGGGTGAATCGGTGTAACAAAATCTGCTGACCCTTTGTGTTCTTCTACTGCATGCCCTGAAAAGAGCATGAAGAACTCAGAAAGCTTATTGCAATTTCATTCTGAGATATTAACCAATTCCTTTGTCAGAATTTCAAAACAGAAAATTGCAAGTTGAAAAGCAGTCATGAAACAACATTTACATTTTTACAATTCCTTTGTCTTCTCTCACTTAAGAACCACCTCGTGTCCCATATATTTTCCTGGCTTTAAACCAAGCATCACTCAAATTCTTACACTATGGAATATTATCAAATCTTTCACTAACTATTCCAACATGGCCAAAGAGCTAGTCCAATATGGCATGTTTCCTTGATGTACAATTGTGCTTTCTGAGTACAATAATTTTCTCACATTATTGTACTAGAATTTGTATTAGAAAATACAAATAATGCATTTCAACACAAGTGAACAGATGGTCTGGCACAGATTTTTTTTGGTCCCAAATATAGAAATTCTACTGTTTAATTAATAACTGGAAATAGCATCTAATTTGGCTGAAGGCTTTAATGTAGTGTTGCAGGTGCACATTTATTAGATTTTCTTATTTAATGAGTATGGTGCATCTCCATGTAGGTCCAGAAGCAGAATTATTACCAGAAAGGTGTAAGATAGAATATTTGGTAACTTTAACCCACCATTTCAGAAGTATTGGTGTGCTCTGTCTAACCTCTAATCAAGCACAGAGCAATTTATGGATATCTGACACTGTGAGGTAAATAAGTGATGACAGTTTAACTAAGTACTGATATTATTATATTATCATACAATCATAGAATGGTAGTGTTGGAAGGGACCTTTAGAGACCGTCTAGTCCAATCCCCCTGCAGAAGAAGGTTCACCTACATCAGGTTGCGTAGGAACATGTCCAGGCGGGTCTTGAAGGCCTCCAAGGAAGGAAACTCCGGAAGTCCTCTGGGCAGCCTGTTCCACTGTTCCATCACTCTCACAGTTTTTTCATATATTTAAATGGAACTTTTTGTGTTCCAGCATCATCCCCCTTGTCCTGTTGTTAGCTACAATGGAAAAAAGGGATGCCCCAACCTCCTGACACCCACCATTTAGAGATTTGTAAATGTTAAGAAGATCCCTCTTCAGTCTCCCATTTTCTAGACTAAACAGCCCCAGTTCCTGCAGTCTTTCCTCATATGAAAGATGTTCTAGTCCCCTGATCATCTTGAGGGCCCTGTGCTGGACTCTTTCCAGAAGTTCTCTGCCCCTCTTAGCTGAAGAGCCCAAAACTGGACACAGGACTCCAGATGAGGTCTCACCAGGGCTGAGTAGAGGGGAAGCAGAATCTCCCTCAACCTGCTGGCCACACTCTTCTTGATGCATGCCAGGGTGGCATTAAAGCAGTATACCCTCGAGAAAGATCTTTTAAGTAAAAGAGTCTGAAATTCTGCTTTGATTTTCCTTCCATTACAAAAATTGGAAGGTCTTGTCTAAAAGAAAATAAATTTTCTTTTATACTTGTTAAAAGAACAGAAAGTTTGTTAATAGATCTGCAAGCCTCTGGTACTAAAAGTAGTGACAAAATAGGTACAGATTCATGAAAGATGTTAGGGGAAGGGTGTACCTGCTAAGGATTAAGTATACTATATAAATGATTCTCTCAGTTAAATTACTGTGTTTTTTGTATCAGAACTGCATTTTGCAACTCACTTTGTCTGCATTTAAAAGTTAAATTGATGTTTGTATTGAAATCACAATAAACAGTTACAAATTCTTTAATTTCATAATTCTCTTCTATTATAGTTCTTTCAAACTTCTAGGCATCAAATAACTACCAGGTCAGCAGAGAATTGACTGACTTAAAGGAGTTAATGGTCATGCTACAAGCTCTAGCTGTAATACTGTAAAACATTAATACTGTTCTACTTCTTCTGACAGCACTGAACTCTTGAATCATTCTAGCTACAAATTTTAATTCATCAGTACATTACCAAAGCATAGAATTGCTTAAATTCGAAAAGACCCTTAAGACCATCAAGTCCAATCATAATCCCGACACTGCCAAATCCACCAGAATTATTTATCATTATCTTTTATGTTTCCACAGGAAATTATGCTATTTCAAATTTTCAAATTTTCTGCCTACAAAGTTTTAAAACATATTATTACCAAAAAAAAAAAAAAAACCAACCCCCAAAAAAGCAGCAAAAAACTTCACTGTATCTCCATCTCTGTTATGAAAAGTTTTGATGTGTTTAGTGATGTAAACCTTGATTCTGCTACATCTGGGGTCTATTATACATTTAAAAAGAGGAGATTAATGATAAATTCTTGCTTTTAAGTAGTTATGTACTTACAAGATGCTTCATGTAGTCGAAATCCATCATTTTCCTGAGCTCCTTGACCTGGAATTTTCTTCCAGTGCCAATAATAACAAAATTCAATTAACTGAAACTTAGGACAAGAGAAGATGCGGGGTTTATATCTAAACTCTTTACCCTTTTAAACAAGATGACATTGTGTGTACAAGATAAGAGACAACCCATTCATTTCCTCAGCCAGCCTTACTTGATGTCAAGTTACATGCTATGGTCTGAACCAATGTAAAGAATGGCTCACTGCCAACAACAGAGTGACTTGAAACTAGTGACAAGTCATATTGCTAAGATAAGCAATAGAGTAGTACAGTTGTATTCATAACCATTTTATTGGTACATCTTAAAATACCAATATAAAAACATATGTCTGTAACTGAAAATATTTCCATATATTTGCCATATCAATATTGACAAAGCATCTGAAGAAATATGTGTGAAAGGCACTACATGCAAATTGAATGCCCTGTATGAAGAAGGATAGTTTGGAAAAAGAAAGCACGTCTGGGAATTAGACTACAAAGCTAAGAGAGGAAAGCATTCTGGAGTTACAGTAAGAACACGAGGAAAAACATTAAAGTCTCTCTTCTTTTCTGGAAGTAGTCTCATAAGGTGGTTTGCTTCTGGAACAGTGACAGTTTATATGCTTAGTAGGCACGTGCCAGGGCTTCCTCACCTTCACAGTAAAACAGCTTTTTCTTATATTTAAGTGGAACTTTTTGTATTCCAGCTTCATCTCATTAATTACTCCTTGTCCTGTTTCTAACTACTATAGAAAAAAAGGGATACTCCAACCTCCTGACACCCATCATTTACAGATTTGTAAATGTTAAGAAGATCTCCCCACAGTCTCCTCTATTCTAGACTAAACAGCCCCCAGTTCCTGCAATCTCTCCTTATGTGAATGATGCTCCAGTCCCCTGATAATCTTGATGGCGCTGCACTGGACTCTCTCCAGAAGTTCTTTGTCCATCTTGAGCTGTGCAGCCCAGAACTGGACACAGGACTCCAGATGAGGCCTCAGCAGCATTTTCAGACTGATCTTTTGACAAAGATGAACTGTTTATGAACAATTTTTACACTATGTGATGCAGAAGTATGAATGTTTTTAGAAGAAGCTTTGTTAATTTTAAATTTTAATTTGAGGTTTTTTGCACAAATATTTGTTTACTGCCATTAATTCAATGAGAGACTTCAGTTTGTCTGTATTGCCAGTATCGTTTTTTCTGTGCTTCAGAACTTAGTTTATATCATGTGTGCGTGGACAAAATATATTTCATCATTATATTTTTTAACAACTCTATGCAAGTTTAAAAATGTTTAGTTTCCACCTTTCAGCAATTAGTTCTTCTTTTGTACTGTTTTTCTACATACCTTGCCTCAGACACTTCACTCTCTTGTTTAATCTAAATTCCAATACTGTCATTTGTTTAACTGATCACGTGATTCCATAAGCTGATGTATTATATTCAGTGATATACTTGTTTGATATGATGAAATAAATTAGATTGTCACACATATTGTCTTTAAAGACATCAACAGTGGTCAGTGACTTCAGTTTTGAATATAAAAATACAAATATTTTATTCAGAAATCTTGATACCATAAAAAGAAAAATTGACTTCTCATTGTATAAAATACTACTCAGTGTAATTATTGGATTCAGAGTATTAATGTTCTTCTGATGATTTCTTTTTTATAGGTATCTATTGTTATATACATACACCTTCACACATATATGCAGATTAAAAATTGATAAATTACACAGGCTAGACTCAGTTGTCACACCTCTATTTCAGGAATTTATTTTATACTGCCAGAAAGATATGTATATTTTTCTGCATTACATCTTTCACTTTACCTTTTTAATTGTTTCAGGTACGAATGGTGCAAGAAAATGATTAAAAGTGTAACAGTCAGTAAAGTGTTAAATAGAAATTCCAACTGAGCCAACTTCAATTTTATTGTTAGCATCTTCTGTAGAGGATGGTTTTGTATACAATGGTTGTATATATGTTTGACTTAGGGATTAATAAAAAATCAATTATCTATACACTCTGACAATCTGAATTTCGGAGTGTATATTCATGCAGGTCAGTATATTTAAGGACATTTTTTGACTTCACTTAGAAATATTAATAAAATTTGGTAGCTGCAATGAACTCTAGACACTACTATTTTCACTTATGGTGTTTAGATTTGAAACTACCTGGCTAATAGGAGATTTTATTTTGCAAAAAAGTTCTTCTGTATAATTTTACCTATATGCCTAATATTTCTAATCTCACTAAAACATGAAAGGAAGAGTATCAGGAAACACATAAAATCAAGTTTATATAGTTATAAAGCTCACAGATATTTAAGAAATAATGCACATGAACGACTTCTTACAATCAAATACAGTCTCCAGTTATATTCAAGAACAATATTTCTTAATCACTGAATAATTGGTGCTCAGTTTGATACATATAGCCTGTTGTGAATTAATTGTTCATCTCAATTTAAAATGATTTGACCAAAACATTGTCATCCAACTAAACGAAATTTCTGACCTTCAAAGTCAATAAATAAGTTGGACTTGTTGAATTATCTTATTGCATGTGCTATAACACTGTATTGTCCTTGTATATTGAAGTAAGTTTGAGTTTATTACAGAATAACTCAAATATCCAGTATCTCCAGTTTAAGTTTTGATATTTTGTTGCTTTTTTTAATAATAAATGAGAATTATGTTGACAAAATTTTATATATCTTTGTACAGATAGTGCTACCATACAAAAGTATAATTATAATAACTGTTGTCACGGAAGAAAATTAATAAACACCTGCAAACCCAAAAACACACCAAGAAAATTTGTCAGTCATAAAAATCCTTTCAAATAGGAAAAGCACTTTAAAAATTAAAAAAAAAAAACAAAAACAAGACCACAAACCTGAACTGAAAGATAGAAATTAATGGAGTAATAGCCATACACATACATGAAGAAAATAAATAGTGGTCTTCGGGAAAAGATCTTTAACTTACTATTTCTTTATAAAATATAGTTTCTGAAAAATTATATCAGACAATATAAAAGCATAACATGTTTTTAAGCACGGGTTAAATGCACAGTTATTCATATAGAAGGGAGTGTAAGATGCTTTCAGATGTATGAAGAGATATTGCCAAGATCCAGATTGCACATTTTGCCCACTTTGCTTTGGTTGTCACAGTCCTCAGGTTGTATATATTCATGACACTTTCATATCATACATAAAATCATTACTTGAAAAAAGTACTCATGACTTAACTACAACTGAAGTACAAGGCTCATAGAAAATACATCTGAAGAGTGTTATTTCAGATTTGGTTCAAGAACTGATATTTTGCATGTCTATGTGGCTGAGGTGACATAAGACAGTGGCTTCCACTGGAGTCAATAGAGTTGCTACAGTGATTTATGCCCTGAGAGTCTAGTTCTAATCTCATTTTTAATAAAAGTTCTTCAAAAATAAGGTATATTCAGATCAAATGACTTCAGATGATGAAAGCTAAATGTTGATAACAGTTTATTATTGAGTTGCAGTTGTTTAAACAGCAAGAAAATTAATTTTTCAATATTACAGATTAACCTAGTCTTTTCTAATTCTCGTCTCTTCTTATAATCTTTTCTTTAAAGCTGTCAAATCAGTGTAGTGGGTGGGGAGGTTGTGAACTGTTTCCTTTTCACTTCAGCAAGTTATTTTTGTATTAGAACTTATTTCATATTTTAAAATTCACGTGAATCTGAGCAGAACAAAAACAATTTATGTAGTAGAAGTGTGAATCTTTCAAAATAACATTTGTTTACTTTGGTACACAGTCATTCACACTGACTTCACTGTACGAGCATAAACTGCACAAGGTGGTAATAAGAAATAGGTAAATATTACCATATTAAAAAAATATTCAATTTCATAATGCATACTCTGAGACTGTTATTCTGTAGTAGATGACTGGGTAGTATGTAAACTGGTGTTTTCCCTAATTTAGTAATGTCAACTGATTATTTCTTTAATGACTAGAAAAAAAATATAAGTAATTCTAGCTACATAAAATCTAAGAAATCTGGAGATGGTACCATTCACATCCAGAAATCTAAGTTTTCTCTTCAGCTTGGCTTTGATGGTGAAGAGATACAAGTGTTAGTAATTTCTTCATCCTATGAGATGCTGCATAGATGTGACTCTCCTTTAGAAGGAGAACGAGCAATGAAGAAGGAAATCATCTTGCTGTACTTATGCAACAAAACAATGAGAAAGCCAAGATAATACATTTAGCTCTGCAGAAATAATCAAAACCATCACAAAATATAAGGAAATTTCCATTCAGCATCTACCTTTAGTTATGTCTGGTTTACAGCAGTTAAAAGTGGTAAAACACAAATAAAACCAATATGTATTGTTCTCTGCAACTGTAAGCAGTGAAAGTATACATATATAAATATGTATGTGTGTATACAAGTTAATTGAAACATCCACTCATCCAAACCATACTGTCTGAGCTTTCTGAGGAGGATGTTATCGGAGACAGTGTCAAAAGACTTGCTGAAGTCAAGATAGATGACGTGCTGCGCTTTCCTCATGTAGCCAGACAGTTATGCCCTCATAGAAGGCTATCAGGTTGGCCAAACAGGATTTCCTCTTGGTGAATCCATGTTGACTCCTTGTTAGGACAAACAAGCATACTTATTTTGGCTAGCCATGTCATGGTCATATCTCAGTATTTTTTTAATTAATATGATTTTTTTCTTTTTTTTTTTTTTTTTTTGTGCCTTTATGTTTCTTCTATTTTTTTTTCAGAACAACAGTGGCTTAATAGTTTTTCAACATACATAGTTTCAGAGTTGACAAATCAGGTTAGTTGTCATTTGAGCTGAGTTGTCAGCAGATCACTAAGTTATTTCAGATAACAATGAAAGAGAATGGGATGTCAAGTCTTAGATTTTATCCATGAAGTCTGTCTAATACCAGATTTGTAACACATATGTTGCTTAATGTTTCCATACTTACTGTGTGTAATATATGGTAGGAAAGGATGAGAAGATAAATGTTTATTTGGAAGACTGCTTTTTGGCTAAGCCAGTCAAAAAGTATATGGCCAAGTCATTCAAAAAGTATATGGCCAATTCCTTATGATCTTTTGAAAAGTTGAAGCAATTGCTTGGAAATAAGTTGCGTCAACTGGGAGTAATTGACTACAGGAAACAGAAAAAAGACTGAAGTAGAAGAGGGAGTTTTCAGGTGCACCCATAAAAGTGTTTTCCAGCTCAAGAAGAAGCCTGCTAAATTTTCTTGTCCCTAGCAGATTCAGCTGTCATTTGATATTGCTATCTAGGGTGCAGTGATCAAGGCTTGCAATAACATATATTCTGTGAAGTTTATACAATAACATTATCATTTTTTGTATTCAGTCTAATATTTATGAAAGGAAAAAGCAAAACATTTTCTCACTAGCTTATACTTCCGTATAGAACGTGGCTGGATGGAAAGAGGCACAATTCCAAATGTAGGAGTTTTATGTAGTTGGGAAATGTAGTTTAAATTTTTTTCAGAAAACTACATTAAAATGTCCTTGAGCAATACTATTTAAAACCACACATATTTATGTAATGAACTTCAGTAATACAAGCTGTGGATTTTTTCTTAAAACATCTAAGTTATAAGACTGTTAAAAATACATTTAAATGTTGTAATAAAAAACCACACTTCTTTTTCTGTGGTGTAATTTGTTATAGTCTTTAACATTCAACAGCCCTCTGTTCACTCTCTTTGCAGTTAATAGATACAGTGTACTCAATTTCTTGCCCTCTAAGGAAGCACTTGCAATGTGTTTTGACCTATAATCTGTACTTAAGGGTTCAGTAGCTTTTTAGGAATGTTCATGGAGACTTTATTAATCTCTAATAAACCCAGCTCTTCCACTTCATTTCATGGATGAATATAACAGTATTTCTTTTCAAGACTAATTATAGAAGATGGAGCAGAACAATCAAAATTATGCCCCTGGCATAATTAGAATGGCCTTTGTTTATCTTCGTACCTTTAAACACTATCCAACTGTGCAATACCTTCCTTTTGTTCTAGTTATTTTTTTTTCTGATAAATGACATTTGAATTACTAGAAGAAAATATATTAAAGTGAGATGGAAAGCACAATTTAAATTTTATTATAAGAGTAGCTAATCCTCCAATTAAGAGAATAGTAAAATAATAATTAAAAAAAAAAACAGCAAAAAAAGAACCCAAATAAACAGAAAAAAATGTCCCTAGAAAACAGGGATGGTAAAAAAAAAGACCTCTATACAAAGATTTTTTGAAATCCATTTTTGCCACCTGGATTTTGTCTGTGTTTTGTGATCAGCTTACTGATGTCAAAACCTAAGTATACCTTCCTATTTTATGGAAGCGTCTTTGATATTTAATATTTGCAAGACAGTAAATATAAATGTACTCTGCAGAGGATATAGACAGGAACTAGAGTGTTAAATTACTTAACCTTTCTCATTTATGTTACAGAGATGGAAACTAAGGTGTGGGTCTAAGAGTCACTATGGTAATAAAATCACAAAAAGAGCAATCCTAGTGTATTTCTGCAGTAGAGATTAAGTACCTGGGATATTACCTGAGCAGATGCGGTAAGTCTTAATGCTTCAATAAGAGCAAGTATTTCATGAATTCTTATTCATGTATGTAATTCCAGTCTGTGCTCTTCTTCAAGCAATGTAACATTTTTGTTTATGCTCCTCCCATTTTCCAAGCACCTAGATGAGAACATAACGTGATGTCTTAACTTTCTCAAGTACATAAACCATTTTATATCCCAACACTAAAGATGTGATGAGTTTTACTGTATTATTAATTATAAATAACTTGTAGTGTCAAGCACATACACATGCTGTATAATGCATGGGAGAGTAAACAATACTCAAATACAAAGTTCTGCTTTTATTTCTTTAAGAACTTATTTGTGATCAAAGATTCCAATGCAATCTTCAGCTTATGTATTTTGCAGCTGACCTAGAAAGACCTGGAATATGTAAACTAATAACATGATCACTTTTAATTTTGCAACACCTTTTATCTGAAGATCTCAAAGTGTTTATCAATTTGAATTAAGCACATCTTGCAATAGCAAGTGATATATACAGGAATATGTTCAATGTCCCATTCCCCATTGAAGTTAATCTCTTCCATTACTCAGTAAACATTTGTGGCAGCACTGTGGCTAAGTTCAACAGGCTTCACACCTTCAACTCCTCTCTCCTACATTCCAGTTTTACAAAATATTCAATTAAAACTTTTGGAATTCAAGTAGACATAATGCAACTGAGTTTCAAATTATGTAAAACACTAGAATTAGTGCCCTCAATGATGAAAATTGTTAAGAAGTGTGAATTCATATATAGGGCTAGAAACTAAAATTTATGTTTCTGTTAAAAGAAAAGAAAAAAAAGATTAATCCAGGAAAGCAAATTAGTTGAAAATTGTGCAACATCATGAAAACAAGGGATATTGTATTCATGTGGGACTGGAAAGACAATAGAAGGCTAGCAAAATTTCCAGCACTGTAGGTAAACTGAAGATTTTTATTAGTCCAAGTATAATTTGTCTAAGTATAATGACCATAAGTTAGCCATTCAGCTACATATTTTTAAAAGAAACTAGCGATCTATGTGAAGCGGTTTTTTTTGCCATAATGACAGAAGTCATATAAGGACATATAGTTAAGTTTTGATGATTCAGAGTGGTCAAATTTGGCACTGATGCCCTCGTATTTGGATTCTGATAACAGGATAAGAATTTAGTTTAACCATCTAAAACATAATAAAAGTTGTTTAACTATCTTGAAAGTAAAGATTTGATGAAAGTCTTTAATTACCTTTCATGTCAGTATTATAATGCTCCAGAAGGACATTTTTTTTCTCGTCCACTTGTCAGCTTTCTGTCAGATGTGTTGTAATCACGTTCAAACACTGCAAAGAATATTACGCACTTATCACTGAGTTAACTCTGGGTGAGCTAGCAAGCCAATGTGACACAGTGTATTATCGTGAATATATGCTAAATTAGCTGCTAGAAAAAGGTTATCCAGGTGAATACTTTACCAGTGTTAATCAGATGACAGGATAACTCATTTAGTGCTAAACTGGGAAACTTGAAAGTTTGTTACTTTCTCCAACATAGGCCTGACCAATTTATTTTTCTCAGTTCAGAGAATGTAATATTGAATTTTCCCATTGCTTTCATTCTAAGAATCCATTATTAACACTGCTCTCAACATTGAGGTGTTATAAGCAAAGGCTACTGAGTATAATCTATTAGCACTGCCTTATTAATTATTCTATACTAACCTATTACCACTGGTTCCCAAATCATTCCACTATGAGGACCTTAAATTGATGCAAATGGCAAGGAAAAATAATAATAATTACACTATTTTTCTGGATTAATGTCTGAGATTTTATGTGAACACATAGCACTATTCAGTTTTATTATTAAGAATTGTTATAGATTAATTTTTTTACATTAGTGAAATGTATCAGTTTTTATCAATGCAAAATATGCCTTTTCATAACAATCCCAGCTCTTGGATAGAGCTACTGTATTTTAAAGACATTCTTATAGTTTTAAATAATCATCAAAAAAAAAAATCAATGTTTCATAGAGCATTTTTGTTAGTGAGTGTGAACTTTCACTCATATGCTGTAAGCTACTTAAAACTATAGTTTTCAATGTGCTCCTTTACTAGAGGATATAAACAGTCAACCGTGATACTATCTAGATATGCTTGACTAATCTCTATACCACCCACCTGGATTTCCAGATCTTCTTTATCTTCTGCCTTCAAGGAAAGGCCTGTGATAAGAAATCTCCTAGTTAAAAAAAATCCAGACCTTTCCCATCCCTTACCAGATTGTAAATATACAATCACATTTTACATTTTAATATCATATAGGTAAGTTAACATGGGGTTCTTTGTCTTGATCTGTGTTTCTTGAGGTAAGGTTTTATAGATTCCTCAGTATCGCTGTTCATTTGAGGTTAATGTGAAGGAGATCTCAATTTTTATTTTGATTTTGCGGTTTCTAGTGGCCTTCTTTAAAATGCTTTTCTTACACATCTGAGATAACTAATCTGGTTCTTGAAAAGAAAATCCCTTCAGCAGCAAAACTATTCTGAATTTGCTACAATTGCTGCACTGGCCACACTATGTTAACCGCTTTAATCATTTTCCTTGAGGTCTTATCTTGGATCATAACTTTGGCAACTGTTGTGTTGCCGTTGCAGGCAACACTACATGGTGGTTCAGACTGATCTCCCAGTCCTCTGACAGTCGAGGGAAAGGATCACTGCACACACGGTGTGGATGGTGCTCCGTCTTCCCTTTATTGTTTATGTTATGCCCTTATATCTGCTGGCATAAGCACCTCCTCTATCTCTGCCCCGTGCCAGACCTCTCACCTCCTCCTCACCCCTCGCGTTACAATCCGAGATCTTCTGGACGCCTACTACACTGTTGTCAAGCTTGGATTTACTGGATAGAACCAAAACTGTCCCACTGTGTGGTTTATATTCTCTACCCTGCTCTCATTTCTGCTCTTCATGAAGAAGTATTATTCTGTGAGTTTTCATGTTTCATCTGAGATCACATAGCATTACTTAGTTAGAATGTTTAGTGGTTTAGTGTTGAGCTCATGAGTGTTTAGCTCATTAACTCTACATTTTTACTGGAGTTCACTACATTATCAAATGTGTTTGCTTTCATAAACATTGTCCTAGGTATTAATTCAGCTGTCAGATAAAATATGCATATTAAAAAGGACAAGTTCACAAGTGGAAAGAATACAGATACAATTTTGGCAGGGGCAATAATAAGTTTTTGAAAAATATATAGAGTGGCTATTAATAAAAATATGCACTAATCTATGTCATTGAAATTAGCCAAATGTCTTTCTGTTCAATGTTTCTATATTCCTGTGTTTACTTTAGGTTCAGAAAAAAATATTCTCTGTCCTTGGATTGTTTTGAGGCAACTCTTGTTAGTGCTTTGAAAAGCATCTTTGAAGCATATTGGTTTTAGCATTGCTTCCTTGAGGATGTGGAGTGACTACTGCATCTGTCAGTAAATGTATGCTTACCTTTTGCTCATCAAAAATGTTTTGAATGAAACACAAGAAAGGAGTAGAGGTTTCACAAATGTGCTTTGTGAAATCTCACAAGCTTTTAGGTGACACAGGTTCAACTGTTGCAATCCAGAAAGGGAAAGTTTGGATGTTTCTTCATCCCCCATAGTTTGCAAGAGAACCCCTATAGGTAAAGGACATAACAGATTCTTCAACAAATATAGAAGATTTCTTATTGTCGATGAAAAATTTGGAAAAAAACCCAGGGAATTAGGTTTCATTAGTTCTTCTTTTTTTTTTTTTTTCTTCTAGGTATATGTTTGCTATCATAGTGTTTTAGGACTAGTGCTTTTTAAAATAATTTCTCCCATTACTCGAATTTGTTAAGAAATGTGTTCTAAACATAGTAGATGTATTTGAATTGTTGTACCCTCAGACAGCTGCTCTGGCAACTGTATTCAGCATGATCTTTCCCTAACATTTTACCACTCAAGAAATCTTCTGCTCTGTCAGAAATGAGAGGAAAGTTTGAAAATTAACCCCCATCTCTACTCTACCTGAGAGATTTTTTTATCTACTTTATTTATTTTTATCCTTTCATAGTCTACAGGGGGCATCATACTGAAGACATTAGGAGCTTTTATAAATAATAGGCTTTTTCTCCAGGATGATTATATATTCTTTTATGTTTGATTTTTTACTTATATATGCATTCAGTTAAATTCAGAGTAAGAGAACATACAATGCTACATTCTCTGCAATTACCTATTTACTTTTTCTATTGACAGCTTTTATTTTAGGGATATTAACAATATTTCTGGCACTGACTGCAGGACATCATCCAATTTAAACTAAATAATGCTCAGTTTGTTTTCATCTTTATATTCTCTTCCTCTTCTTTTGCAGCTTTCAGCCAATTCTCCCAAAAGGGGCAAATTTATCTCTGTGGGGAGTTCTGTTATCACTGTTTACACTGTGCACACTGCTGCTGCCTTCAAACTTCAGGAAAGAAATGTACCCCAGTGCATTGCTATGGAGGGTAGGTTTTTTGGTTGAATTGATTGTCATAGTGTAAGTATTTATGTGCACTTGTTTTCTGACTGTGAATTCAGACTTAGTTTGATTTCCAGCCCTTTTTTATAAGATACTTGGAATCTCAGTGATAAATTAAGAGAAAAATATCTGCTGCCCACAGGCCCTGGGATGTCCTGAAATATTTGCCTTGTTTGACAAAATCCCATCATTTATTCTGTGCCTAACAGAACTGTTATGCTAGGACTTTGTCCTGGACTCCAGTCCTGATGTTCTGGACTGAGAGAATGAATCCTGGAGTATGAATCACAAGTTTTGTAGTGCATTTACTTCAGCAGAAGAGAGTTTAGTGGTGCACTTCGGTCATATGTTGACTTAACACTGAGCCTTGGCCTTGACTTTTGAGTCCTGTTTCCAAAGTAGGAATGAGTTTCAGGCCAGCTACACATTGTGCCACTTAATATGGGCCTTATTGAAAGGTTAGGAATCAGGAATGGGCTTTACCATACACCAACAAATTCCGATAGCATCTCAAAGCTGTTTTCTTAGCTATTCAGCTTCCATCAGGCACCAACTTTCCCATACACTTTTATTTTTCCCGTCTCTGTTCCAAAACTGAACTGAAACTGTATTGAAATTCACCATGTCCTTAGTAAGGCACTTTGTTCACAGGGAGACCTACAAACTTACTTTAGAATTCTTGTACTTTCAAAGAATTTAAGCTCTGGTACAGATTTTACTGCTCTGATGTCCCCCTTAGAAGCCAAATGTGGTTATTTTTTTTTTTTCTCATAGAAGAAGATATTCAATAGGTAGATTTAAGATATTCATTAGCAATTAGCTTTATAAAGAATCCTGTGTATAAAGTCAGCATGTGCACTTCAGTAAAGGGCCTTTTAAATACAATCTTTCTCATTAGGGTTGCTCAGTTAGCAATATTTTTTTCTCTTTATGCTACCTCTCTCAAGCCTCAAATCTTGTGACTTTTCTTTGTCTCTGATTAGATTATTTTTTCCTATTTTTTCCTCAGCTTTAAAGTAGGCCTTTCAATACACTACTCTGTATCAGTTTTGATTTGTCAGACCCTGATAGGTGAGCAATCACAGCTCTTATCCTCAGGAGTCTCTAGTAGTGCTGATGATGGCCTCCCTTCTGTTATCTTAGCAGACAATAGTGTTGAAACGTCCGTTTTTTAAAATATGTAGTATGTAAAAAGTTATGTCCTTTTTGGTAATGTCTCCAAGAGTAATAGATGACGGTCATTGAAAAGATCAGCCTCCCTCCCTTCCTGACTTCTCATAACTCACTTGGGAACTCAGGTACTCACTGGAATGGAGTCTCAGGTGAGCCAGTTCAGCTGAGAAGAAACTGCATTACAGCAGAGATCTGTTTTCTGCTAGTTTAGTTCTCTGAACAGGTGTACTGTGAAGACTGATGAGCATTGACGCTGAAACAAGGAAAGCAACTGGTCCTGAGGAGCCATGATCAGGACCAGGAGAGATGGAGTGATCCTCTTGGTATCAGCTCACTGCTGCTTTGGCTCAGCTTCCCTTGGTACCACTCTCTTAGTTTTGTCTTTTCTCCAGGGTCTTTGAATCACACTCAGCTTTCTACTGTCTGCCTGACTTCATTATATTGGGACACATTTTTTTAAATTCAGTCTTTCCTCTTTTATTTTAGGGTTTTGTAGCCAGGCTGCCAGGCTGAAACTAATTGATAGGTTCATTTGAAAACGGAGTCAATGTCATGGCTTATAGCAACATCCCAAGTGTTTGCTACAGTGAATCACGGCTTACTTTGCCTGCTTTCTTGCCTTCAGCAATGTTGATTTAAAATTATAAATTAAAGATTCTAGTGACCACGTTAGTATCAAATATTTAACAATTATTACAGAGCAACCCCAATTCTGTCACAACATTTAACTGTATTGGCATATGTGTGTGCGTAAAAACAAATAAACATTCTTTAATGAAGAAGTAATTCTTACAGAAATGAAAGAGTAAAATTGTAATAATTAATTTGTAACTTGTAATAATTAAAATCCTAATATTTAGATAAATTCTTAATGAGTCTAAAATTATCCTAGAAAATAAATAACTCAATCGCTCACAGTCAAGTGCCCTTGATTCTTTTTAAGAGGAAACTGAGTATCCTGTTGTGTACTGTAATGCAAAAATAAGTCTTGTAGAGTTAAAGATTATTTGAAATATAAATATATAAATATAAAAATAAATAGCTAAAGTTTTATAACACTGTCCATATTTCCAAGAATTATTGCCAAACAGTGAGCTGAGAAAATAATTTGAATATTCATACAATAACATTTTTTTTTCTAGGTATATTCTTCTATGCTCGGATTACGCATGTATAACAAACCAATATGCTTTCCATGTGCTATCTAAATGAGCTACAATTTTTACTATTGGTTTGCAAATGTGTCCACTATGTTGACAGCAGATAATCTTTCAGTTTACAATCGAGCAACAAAAACATTTGATGATTATAGGACAATTTAAAGACACAAAGTACTATTATTTAGCTTTTTGCTCTATATGTCCTCTACCAGATAAACTATTTATGAAGGCAAAATGTAGCTATGAACTTGTAATTTTGAAATGGACTGGTTTAATAATTTCTGGTTTTAAGCTCCTTCCTTCCTACCCTGTTTCCCAGGATGTATGAGGATCTTGGAAACAATTTGCCAGAACAAATTTTAAACATGCATCCTATACATAAATTACTAGTTTTTAAAGATTATCTGGACCCACACAAAGTCTTAAAGCTAGTTTTAATAGTTTATCAAGACGTTAGGGCCAGGTCTCATACTGTATTCTTTTCGAAATATAAAATAATCTTAAATTAATCCCATAGGAGCTGATGAAAATTTTAAGTAAGCATGAAGGATACTCTTCAGATTTACTGAGTGCTGAAAGTGAAGCTTTGCGATGTATCTTCCAATGCTCTCATTAGTGAGTTTAGCTTAGAGAAATCAAGCCTGTAAGTGTACAAGATGTATTTGATAATACCAGTTACTTCATTAATATTGGTTGAAAAATTAGGAGGTGGCATTTTCGGAGCTTTAAAAGGCTTGGATGACTGCATATTATTCATGCCTAAATCTTAGAATTGCACTTAAGGATTCAGCATAGAATCAAGGTATCTGAGCTTGTTCTAAAATAGCTTGAGCAGATGCTCAATGTAACCATTGCAGCATAAAACTCAGTGGGGACAAATTTATCCAGCTTTTCATCAAGATGCAATACTTAGTACAGATGCAGTATTAAATAAAGATTCTTTAGGGTTTAGAAAGCTATTCTGTTTTTTTCTTATTAAAAAATAAATGTAACTTGACTGATGCTCTTGGGGAAGATTGAAGTAAATCAGTTTATGAGGACATTGGCAGTTAGAGTACAATTCGAATAGCTTACTCACAAACAATAATTCTTTAAAAGGCTGGAAGTGATTCAATAGGAAGAGACAGGAGGGATATCAGTCACCAAATATGTAAAAGTCTCTTCCTTGAACTAATTACGGGAATGGTAAAACTATTACAGATCTGTTTACAGATTTTTACAAATGCCAGGAAAGAGACTTGTTCATTAAAAGTTCCTTAGGTCTTTTCATTTTCCAGGCTTTGTGCATGTATACATGAAGGTGTTGTAAGTACATAAACAGAACTATGTCAGATGACAAGAGCTGTTTTTATCCTCAACGTTGACCTTTTAAGGACAAGTATGTATACATATTTTAATAAAAAATAGTAAAATTATAACTCCTATTACATACTATCAGTTGCTTTTCAGCAGTTTGCCCTTAGACAAGCTCAGTAAAATATAATGAAGGAAGAAAACAGAAATTGTCTTATAAAAACAGTGATGAAGGAACAAGGATGAAGGAACAGAATGTGCTCTCGGACAGTTTTCAGATGACACAAAATTAGAAGGAGTGGCTGATACACCAAAAGACTGTGCTACTATTCAATAAGATTTAGGCTGGCTTGAGAATTGGGCAGAGAGAAATCTAATGAGGTTCAACGAGGGCAAATACAGAGTCCTCTTCCTTCCTCATTCAATGACTGTAGGGTCTGCATGGTTGCCTCTGTCTTGTCACATCCTTCAATCCTCTTCTCTGATGCAGATTTGCATTCTTAAAAAGTGATGGCAGAGTGCAAAATTGGCCTGGCCGGGACAGAAGTGGATTCAACTCAGAGCTGGGGGAAGTTTCAAGAACTGCTTATAGAGGCCACCACTGCTCTGCATTACTAAGCAAAAAAAGACTCCACACAAATCCATCACAGGAAGTTCTCCTCCTCCTCCTCCTCTTCTTTGCCCTTTTGAGGCCACATCTACAGTACTGCGATCAGTTTTGGGCTCCCTAGTTCAAGAGAGACAGTGAACCTCTGGAGAGGGTCCATAGGAGGTCTAGCAAGATAATTGAGAGACTGCAGGATCCCCTTTATGAGGAAAGATGCAGGACTTGGGGCTGTTTAACCTGGAGAAAACTAAGAGGGGACCTTATCAACAGTTAAAAACACCTAAAGGACAGGTGTCAAGAGGATGAGACAAATCTTGTCTCTATAGCACCTAGTGACAGGACAAGGGGTAATGAACAAAAGCTGGAATACAGGAAGTTCAACTTGAACATGAGGAGAAACTTTTTTCCTGTGAGGGTGAAGGAACTCTGGCACAGGCTGCCGAGGGAGGTTGTGGAGTCTCCTTCTCTGGAGGTTTTCAAAATCTACCTCGATGCATTTCTGTGCAACCTGATCTGGGTTAACCTGCATTAACAGCTGGATTGGACTAGATGATCTCTAAAGGACCCTTCTAACCCCCACCATTCTGTGAATTTCTTTGAATTGTTTGTCTAGGAAGCCCTAGATGACAAGAGCTTGAACACATACTTGATGAGAGGAATACAACCTTTTATAAGGTTGAAAATATGCATTTTATAATTTCTGTAAAATTTTGACTAAAGCAGATTATTTGCTAGCATCTGTAANTTCAACTTGAACATGAGGAGAAACTTTTTTCCTGTGAGGGTGAAGGAACTCTGGCACAGGCTGCCGAGGGAGGTTGTGGAGTCTCCTTCTCTGGAGGTTTTCAAAATCTACCTCGATGCATTTCTGTGCAACCTGATCTGGGTTAACCTGCATTAACAGCTGGATTGGACTAGATGATCTCTAAAGGACCCTTCTAACCCCCACCATTCTGTGAATTTCTTTGAATTGTTTGTCTAGGAAGCCCTAGATGACAAGAGCTTGAACACATACTTGATGAGAGGAATACAACCTTTTATAAGGTTGAAAATATGCATTTTATAATTTCTGTAAAATTTTGACTAAAGCAGATTATTTGCTAGCATCTGTAAATCTAAAACCACATAAATATGTAAAGTTGCTGAAAAAGTGAGTTCTATTTTTATGTCCAGTGCAAATTGAAAAAAGTTTGTCATTTCAATGCCTTTGTGCTTTCTCTATAAAAATGACTAGAAATCCCTCAGTTTTACTGGAACACAGAGAAAGGCTGTAGAAGGCTGGAAATTTCTGAGAATTGGCAAAATAAGAACCCTATTTGGAAAATCAAACCAATCTGTGCTGTGTGAGAATACAAAACAGAAAATTTGTGGAGGAAGGAATAAAAACAAAAGGTGTGGAGAACAGGAGATTCCAGGGCAGAAGAAAGATAAGGTTCATAGAAAGAGGCAAGGAGAAACATACAGATTGTCAAAATCTGGATGTATTAATCTGATAAATTCATTTTTATGGAGTTCAACAATGATACCTTCTCTTCCATCAAAAATTGGCCTGCACAATGGATAATGCATAAAGGTTAGGTTTTTCCACTGAGAGAGCTTGGCATTTCTCTTACACTGCACTTCTAAGGAGTTTTAAGTGAAATTTGCTGAATTATCTTGCTCTACTGACTTTTCTTTTGAGAATCTAGGAAATTACAAGTAGAAGGTTGTATTAAACTAAGTAACACAAACTAAATGAATATGTTTGCAAATTTCAGCATTTCAAATTAGGAAATGACAGAATTACAGTAATTTACAATACAGTAAATCAAGTATTCAGGTGCCCTTGGGAAATGCAGCTAGATCTTCTTACCTTACATAAAAATTGTTTCCCTTCTAAGATTATTTTTTACAAAATAATAAGCCTTTTAAGCCATTAAAGATCTATTTAAACCCCTTTCTATGGGTTTCCTATCTAAACAGTGTTGTGAACTCAGAAATGCTTTCTGTACTGCAGAACTGAGGATGCTCAGTAGGAGCTTGACTGCTACTACAAATTTTGATGCCTAGTGCTCAAGTTCTAAAATGCTGAGCAATTATATTAAACCATACAGAACTTTTTCCCAAGTACATCTAATCTCAATTATTTTTTTAATGTAACTTCTAAGGATGAATATACAAATGGTTCTTTTGGTAATAATCTAATCTTGAAAAAACCCTACCCTATAATGTCAGATAACAGATGCCTCCCATTGGATTTATTGCACTTTCCCCTTGTACAGATTGTTTCTAAGCAGAGGAATGCAAATTTAAAACATTATCTGAAAACAATTGTTATCTCTTTTCAGGTGTGACAATGGACGTAAATCTGTAGACAAGAGAGTAGAGATCAAAATATAACAGACTTCTGTGTAATTCAAACAGACTTTAGACATCAACTAGAAAGAACATATGCAAATTAATGTTTTATTGTTGGAATTAGTATAACAAAAAACCCAAACAAACAAAACTCCCCAAAACACTAACTTTTTGAAGTTCTAGAGAACTTCATTCAAGGAATGATAACCAGATAAAGTAGTTCCTAATGAACAGGCAGTCACTGGCCAGAGAGGCTGTGGCCCACAGGCTTTGCCTTAGGCCCCTCATGAACTTAGTGATTAGCTGCCAGAAAACAGCTGACCTAGAGGTCATTATTATTCTTAATATAAACAGTTATAAATAAATCTGAGTATAAAGGCAAAAATGCTGAGATGTACATTGTCACAGGAACAGAAAACTCAAGTTTATGTCCCTTGCACTGTTAGTATGACATTGTAGCTCCATAGATACCAGAGAAGTCAGATTTGATTCACACTGAACTGAAAAGGAAGTCAAAGTCTCTGCAGGCTCAGATGTTTTTAGCATTTTACATACTTACCAAATTTTATTGTGATGTTGTAAAGACTCATATAGGACAAAATAATTTGTTCATCTCTTCATTTTTTTCCAGGGCTAGGGCCAAAGGTATTTACACTAAAAAAATCAGTTAAACTGACATTCCTATTATTTGAACTATCATTTTTAAAACAACCCATTGAGAAATCTTAATTTTGTAACAGGTAGCAGTAAATTCATGTACAGATAAGACTGTTGCTCTTGCCTAGGTAAAAAAGTGAAGTAATACACAAGCAACTGTTGTATATGTTCTTAAATTTAGGAAATTATTATACTGCTGATCAGGAAGATATTAGCAAATAAATTATTGAAATGCAGAAATTGCAAGCCAGACCAAAGTTTTTCCAGTCAAACACTAGGCAAAATAAGGCCACTGCTTAAGGAGTTGAGGTCAGTCACCTAATGTTGATAAGAAGACTCTGAAGAGAAAGCATAAAAGTGGTGAAAAATTGTTTATCCCTTCATCAGGCTAATGTAATCCATTAAGGAATCAAATCCAACACAAACAGAAAGATTCTAATAAAGCACAAATTAATGCAATTCACAAAGGTGAGTGATATTGTTGACGTTATCAGTTAAACCGTGGTACCACTTTACTCAAATGATCCATTATTATTGGATTATAAAATAAAATTCAAAAATAATTATGTCATTTGAGTGAACACAGACAAAAATATACCTTAAAACTTTTTAAATTATCTGGAATACTGTATTACTTCTGTTTTGAGGGACTCTATTCCTATTTTTAGTGATTAGTATGTCTCTGTTTTCCATACTTATTTATGCTCTCATAGCCATAACACAGGTAAGTGAAAATAGACAAACATATTAAATATATATGTCATCTAGTTTGCATTATCTGTGTGTTCAATCTCTTTCTTAGGATAGGTATCATGAAAGCAAAGATGAAGTGTTACATTGAAAATGCTGGACTGTGTCTAAAAGAACTTATGCTAATATACAAATTTATTTTCTTGTACAATTCTAGTTATCTCTTGTAGAATCTACTTTTCTGAACTTCTTGGAAGTCTGGGAAAAGACTATCTTTGTTTCCTCATAAGGTATGTCAAAATGTAGCAATTCAAAATATCTAAGTACCTTGCAGTTATAACTGAAACCTTTTCAGGGAAGAAGACAGACCTCAGCAGAACTTTAAAGTGAATCCTGATTTTATCTATTACTTTTCACAGATGTGAGAAATGAATTGAAAAGTCAGGAGGCTTTTCCTAAATATCACTAAGTGTAATAGAAGTTACATGTATCTAAAATATGCAAATAAAACCAGCTGTCTTTCCATTTTTTTAATAACTCATATTAGGGTTCTTGACTGTTATTACGTGATAAGCAGTGTGTGCAGACAGAGATATAACACCAAAAGAATTCACATAAATTTCTTCTTTATCTATTATCTTTGTATTGAACTTATTGTGTGATGTGAAAGAATGAAAGTAGATGGCCCTTGGATATTACTGTATTCTTTCTTTGTTTATATTTTTTAATACATATATATAAATAAAACATAATTACTTGACAGGAGAAACTAAATATTTCTATTTAAAACACCAAATCTTAATTGTCAAAAGAGTCTCCTGTCTACCAGTCCTTTACAGAATATCTGCATTTTGCATCTTGACTTAGCTTTGTATCCAAGTGACAGTTCTTTGTTAGTAATGGAAAGCAAACGTAGTGAGACTGTACATGATTATGGAAATCATGACTCTTTATTGTACAACCAAAAACATCTGAAATTTAGGATGTAGGAATTCACTAGGAAATAGGAACCAAATGTTAATTAATTATGTTATTCCACTCCCCTCCTCCCCCTGGCAAATGCATATAAAAATTAAAAGCACACAAAAACATCTGGAAAAAATTACTTTCAAAATAACTTTCTCCCTTTTTGTAGTAATACCCTCAAAAAGATTATGTTTTCATAGATATCTAAGAGTGCATTCACTAATATGAGACCCATGAGACATTCTAAAGTAAAGATGCTAGCTGCTTTCTTGATTATTTTTTTCCTTTTTTTAAATTCAGTACAGTAGTTCAATAATGATCCTTTTTTTTCTTATGTGGTCACATGCTAACTGCTTATCAAAGAAGAAATGCTATTTTTGGTGAAAAATGTTCACATTAAGTAAATGATAATAAAAAAGAGATGAAAACAATTTAATGCAAAAGTCCATAACAGCTAATAGTCTAAAGAAGAGCAGCAAAAGGAACTGATGCTGGTAAATTAAATGACCATAGTACTCGGGGAAGAACTGAGATCCATCATGTTAATGCATGCTTGACTGACTGTGGTGTTCACCTTAACAATCTTGTTTTCCTTTTTAATTATAGATAACCATTTAATGATAAAGGATTTTTTAATTTTAGGAGCCCTTTAATCACACACAGAAAAAAACATGTGAGGGCATACAGAAACACAGCTGGAAGCAGAGCAACTGAAGAGTCGAAGCAGGCTAGGGAGAAGCAGAACTTCACAGACACCTCAGTAGCCCACTATCAAGATCATGCAGATGTACTAAAACAATGGGGAGAAAAATAAACATCACATCTAGTTAACATGTGCCAAAATTACTAGATGAAAGAAATGATAATAACAGGAAAGCAAGTAAGGATAATGGTGACAAGCTAGTAAAGCTAATTAATTTGTATTATTTTGGTAGCAAATGCAGTTTAATTTCTAGTTTGACTGTATATCCTTTGTGTTAATCTCTTTCTGAAAATACTTCATATTTTCTTATTTTCTGGCATCAAATATGATGGCTAAAGTCAGGTGTAACAGATTTATAACAAGCTTTAACTTTAATTTTTCTTGCGGAATAGACTAAGAAATAAGTCCCAAAAGATCAGGTATAACTGAATTCTCTTTAGTAGCTTCTGTTATCTTCTTTTGTAAATATTTTAGATTAATCTATTTCTCTATAGAATTAATGGTCTGATGTTTCTTTTGAACCCCAGTAAAGTCATGTAAGTGAAGCAGATGTCAGCCATTGTAAGATGAAAATATATGAGTTCCTTTAGTTTCTCTGTAAACATTTACTTGGAATACATTCTTTCACTCAGGAAAAAAAAAAAAAAAAAGTAAAATCCAGCTGATTCTACTCCAAAATGCTATTTCAGATTCAAGTACTAAATGGGCAAGGGTGTTGATGATGGGAACATACTGAAAGCTGAAAATGTTTCAATAAAAACATGATGCATAATAGAAATCAGGGCTAATTCAGTAATAAAAACATGCTCCATACTTCCATTCATTCTCTACTTCCTCAATCTAATAAATAAAAAGATTCACAATCTGACAGGTAAAAATATATATTTGAAGTAGGAAATTAATATAATTTTACATAAAAATCAAGTCTGCATTTTGTTTGTGACTCCCAGGATACAAAGACTGACATATCTATTATGTGAACCACTACTGATAAACTATCTTTTTAATTCAATTTTTGCACAAATCTACTTTGATAGAATAGAACATGCTTAGAAGGCATATAATTCCTTCTTTACACAGAGTATAATTACTAAAGGAATTACTGATCTAAATCTACATAGTCATTAATTGAAAAAGTTCATCTTTCACCAAAGTACATTCTAATAACCTTGAAATGCAGATGGTAAACTTCACTTTAACAGTTTTTTTTTTTTTTTATTTACAACGCTTTGTAAGTTCCAATTCCATGGATATATTTGCTGAAGTTGCCAGACTTTTATTTTGTGATAAACTTTTTATCTCTTTGTTGTAATGCACAAAGGGATTTCAAATGCAATGTTTTATTCATTTTTCAAAGCCCAAAGCTCCTTTAAAGCCTCTGAAGGTTTTTTTTTTTTGTGGGATTTTTTTTCTTTCTGTTCTCTCCCTCCTTCCCCTCTCTCTCCCTTTCTAGCAATCAGCAACAATAAGGCTCTTGTGATGCTCAAGATACAAGCTCTTTTTTAGTTTTTCCTTAGTGTCAAGGAGTCTGCCTTTTGAGTGACACTCCTGGGGACTGTAAAATGAGATTTATGGTTGGGGTTATTTGGTACTGAAAAGCGTTACTCAACTTCTACTCTCCACTTTCATGAGAGCAAAGAGCAAAGGTGAAAGGTTGCTACTAGGAATTTCAAAGGCTTATTTCTCTTCAATAGTCTCAACTCATGTTGATACAGAAGGCAGGGTCCTGATCAGATAAAATCATTCATTACAGTGAAACACAACCCATTTTTTTTAAAGGAACAAAGAAAATTAGTCAGATTATTTTAACAGTCTGTTTTTTCCCAAACAAAAGAAATAAATGCCATTTAAAAATATATCATGTTGCCAGGAGTTACGAAAATCAGTTATGAAGATTAGTTTTATTTTAAAAAATATTTTCTGACTAAAAGAAATACAATAATTTTTAGACAGATTGCCTCCATCATTCTCGTCTTCCTGTACTTTAAAAAAAGAAATTATTTTTTTAAGCTTGCTTTCATATTACTTATATTTTTTACACAAAAAATAGGATACTAACAGGGCAAAATGAAACCACAGATGACCCAGTATGACCTCCTACAAAATTTAGGCCCATGACATTTTAGAAAGTTACTACTAATCTAAACTCAACTAGATATGCTTGATTAAAAATGTGTTTCAAACAACATTTATGATTTAAGCTCACAATTTTACATGTCCTACACAAAAAATACTGTATGCATAAAATTAGAATATTTCCCCAGGAATTAGAAAAATCATAACATTGAAAAATTATGATATTTACTTAGAGAAGCAAATCATAGGGCAGGAATTATTGTGAAGGGAGGTTCGTAGGCAGGATATTGGAGGGAGGAAGGGAAGAGGTTTGTAATGAGATGGGAAGCAATTGTTTCTGAATTAAAACCAGATCATTTTAACAGGATAGGTTCTTGCTTTCACCTAAGAAAATTTGAGATGTGGGAAAATAAGATGTGTCAAAACTGAAAAGAATCACTTTTTTTTTCCTCTTAGTGAAACTCAAACATCAAAGGATAGTCAATTCCTTTTCACATAAAGAAAGTCCAGTGGAGTTGACAGAATAAGTGTTTGTCCAATGAGATTAGTTTAGCTTTTCCATTAGGCAGATGCATGCTACTGTGTTTTCTGATGAGGAAGAAAGTAACGTCAGGGACAACAGTTTCTGGAAAATGGATGGTGGCAGAGGAGCTCAGACAGCAATAGGAAGAACTTTGTAAAAGCAGATTGTGAGTGACATCATTCTGTATGAGTTCAAAAGAAAACTTTAGAGACAAAATTATTCTCAAAATTACTAAGTATCCTTCTTTGTCCTGCTCTGTCAGAACCCAACAACTCAATTTATTTCCCGGAGGAGATAATCTTATTTTCCTTATGAATCGGCATGCAACAATTTACGAAAGCCTTATGTATCTCAGTGGTTTTATGTAGGGATAGGAATAGGGTCTTTTAAAATATGTACAATTAAGTTTCAGGAAGCTTTCTTTTCTTCTTTCTTTCTTTTTTTATTTAACACAATTATTTATGTGTAACCTGAAAAATAAACAGCTTTTAAAATTAACTAATTAACAACTAACATACTCTTATACATCAGTTTCTGACTGAGTAACTTTACAGGTGTTTAAACAACTTTTTCCTTGTATACTGTAAATAGTCTTGTGATGAATGTTTAAAGCAGTCAGTTGAGAAATAAAATCTATCTATGGCCTATAGTATTATCCTGATATACAACCTTAGACAAATCTTGAAAGTATAGGTCAGATAACTATTTAATATTTCCCATGTATACTATGCATCCAACAAATGTGGAGGCATAAAGCAATTTTCAGTGGAAAGTTAAAAACATATAATTGATTAACAGTTAATTTAGATTAATATTCAATTTTATAATAGTCAAACTAGAATAAATGCATTCAATCTTTTGTTTTATAGAATATGTTTTTCTTCTTTCCATATAGTCCCATAACATCAGCACAGGGAGTCACACAGCAATCTCAAGCATTTATCACGAATGCTCTTTTTCATCACAGGAGAAGTACCTGGAGATAATATCTAAGGCTATGGATAGAAAGCTTAGTCATATTAACATCTTAAGTATCAGACTTAGGGATATTTTTGGAAAAAAAAAAAACATGTTGGACCTGACAACCTGAGAGACATGAAGCTTCTGCAGCTTAATGCCCCAGGTCCAATGAGTAGCAAAGCTGAAAAAATATTCCCAGTAGGCTCATGGCCCATGCACACAAAGCACATGTATACACCACATGCATATACATGACTAGTCACATGAATAATGCAGACAGACACACAAAACACTCACAGGAAGACATACTCCACCAGTGGCTTCATCCTGCTCCATTTGCTGGCTGAACAGAGACCACAGGCCCAGTCTAGCTTCTGATGCCCAAACTCTCACTGTCTCTGCTGCACTGCAGACACACAGACTCCTGGAATCTCTGGTCGGACTCCAATTCCTGCACTCAGACTCCTTATATACACATATACACATTGAACAGAGAAAACTTCATCTGCAGCATCATTAAAAGAAAGCACAGATTGTGGCAATCAGATGTGCATACCAACCAATCAACTGTTTATGTGTCCCACTTCCTCTGTTTTCCCACATTTACTCCTCCCTGAATCACACAAATCTGTCTCTTTCTACAAAAAGAAATTTCCCAAAAATAAATTAAAGGAAAAATCAGGTGCTCACTGGAAAATATTTGTTCTTTCTTAAATTTATGTTTATAGACAGATGTCAGTAATTCCTATGATAAAAAAAAATGAGGCACTTGAAAGAAAGCCTTGCAGAAATCTGCAGAAAGATGAGATTTACTGTTAATTATCTCACTGTAGATAACAGGATACTTTTTTGAGACTTCACTGAGTCTTCATTTTTCATTGACACTTTTAATCTCAATGTAGCAAGTTCAAAAGATACATTCTGAACAGATAGGAAGGGTGTGCACTTCTCTGTTGAATTCTTAAAGGACACTTTCATTCTGAGGAAGAGTATAAGATTTGCTTTTTATTAATTGGGACCCATATAGGCATTTATTTTTCTCTTTTAAAATTTGATACAAAAATAAAAACAAAATTAAAAAAGAGCAATGAAACCAATACAATGATTAAAAAAATAATAAAATATTATCCTAATAAATAAAACCTAGACTAGTACTGTATCTCTGACTAGGCCAGCAGAAGACAGAGTGAATTACATGTCTGTGAATTACATGTCACTCACATGGAGTGATTGACTAACAGTAATTGGCCTCGTCTCCCGAAATGTTTTATGATGGCTATGCATATATATCAGGAATATAACAATTTTAGAAAACAGACAACAAAACAATGAGAATATAGCTACGTAGGGATACCTATTTATTTATTTATATATATAAACTATCACTTTCATCCATTAATAATATTTAACTTCATTAAGTGACTTTGAGTTTTACTTTGACTTTAGGTAGCTTTTTCTGTTTTGTTTATTTAATGTCAGAAAAGGTAATTTACCTCTTCTTTTAATACTTTTTTACTAAGAACTGCAGAGGTGACATGATCAATTGCTACCTTAATTTACTAATTTCCCATTTAAATCTCTCTCTTCTTGTCTATTTTTTTCTCATGTCTTCCTTCTTGTCTGTCTTCCTGTCTTCTTGCTATCCTTCACGCCTTTCTGCCTTCCTGCTTTCCTGGATAGATAACTTCTATGTTTGTAACAGCAGATGTCAAACTTCTAGGTGGTCTAACATAGTCCCTAGACACTTTCAGTTGATATATCATGTCTGTGTTTCCCTTTACCTGTAGGCATTGTAAGGTTTGTTACAGTTGACTATTTAGACCACATTTGATGGAGAAAAGTAGAACTTCTGTATGACCTTGTACAGGATTTGTGTCTTTGTTGGAGTACAAGGAAGAGGAAAATCTGGCATACACCTAGGCCTAGCCTGAAGCAGGTTTTGGGGGGGAAATAGTCCCAGGTTTAATATTCTAGTTTTACCTTTTGTTCGATATAAATATGCATAGATTTCTAAGATTAAAACATGTTTGTTAGTAGGCAAAAAATTCCATAGCATAATAACATTTTTTCAAAGCTCTTTATGCAGCTGATTATGCAGGAAAAGGGAGTCAAACAAGTCAGAATAAAGTGTCAATGTTTTCTGTAAAAACACTACATAATTAGCTTAGGAAAAAATACAGTGAAAAGATATTAACAATCTGACAAAAGAAATTTGAAAGCTCTGTATCTGATTTCATCATGATGTCGGATTTTCTAGTATTGATTAAGTCACTTAATGTCTTTTCTTTTGTTTCTTCACCAAAAAATATGGGATGATTCTCTCTTTTATGAAGTAAGCATAGAAAGTTGCTAATGTTTCATAATGCAAGGATTAATACCAATATGAGATATTATTCTAGTTTTTTTCTTGTTTCCTTGTTTTTTCCTTTTTTTTAAAATACATATTTCTGTGCAGAAAGAGAGAAAGAGTAAAGAAAATGGCTTTATAGAAATTTTTATTCTGGAAAATGAACAATCATCAACGTGAGCAAATATGATGTTCACAAATTTTTTAGTCATCCTGATGAAACACATCTATAAGGAGTCTTTTGGAATAGCTGAGATATGATATATTGATTATCTTTGAAAGTGCTCTTAGGAATTCTTTATGTTCCTTTTAGTGCTACCAACTTAGAAACCTTAAGTCATGATTGTCAGAAGAAACTATCCTCCAGTTATTACAATTTCAGCAACTATATGTATATATTAGGTCAAACATTTACCAGTAGTATCTGTCTATCTTGATTTCATAGATGCTCTGACAATTGACAATCAATGGTCTCAAATTACTTCTGACTCTCCCTCATCCCTCTTTCTTGACTCTTTTGGATAAAGTAACTAGCTTGATAGTCCATCAATTTTAATAGTACAGTAGTTAAAGCATTTTCATCATCTGTCCACTAACCTAAACTGGTGATATGAATTTTTCTCCCATACTTTGTCCGCATTTTTTTGATCCCTGAAAAGGATGAGATAGTCACATTGTTTATTTTAATGATTGCTCTGTGGTAATGAAATCTAGTGATGAATTTACCTTATGTAAAGCTGTATTTCTTAAAACCTAGAGATAGTACTTTTGAGTTTTATGGAATTTTCATGTTATATGGTGAAAAATAAAGTGAAATATATTGGACAGTCTTCATGTGTTCTTTGCAGTTTTCACAAACCTCACTCAAATTCCCTAGTCCTTTAAAATAATCCATGTCTTCATAAAGTCATGACAGGATGAGTTGGTGAAGAAAATATATTTTATTTAAATAGCTTCAATTATATAATGACCTATTTGCATTTTAATAGAGATTTTGAGAAGAACACCTGAGACTTCCAATAAAGTAAGGATTTGAATTTGCAGGTAATTAAGGATCAAGCAGATTGTGAAATTTTTGTTTGATCTATTTAATAAACCTGTTTACTGTCATAGACAATAATGTTGCTGACCCCAAATTGTCCCAAGCTATGAAAGGAAAAAAGTCTTCCTTTGACTGTACTAATTATTCAGAAAGCAAACGTTATCCATGTCAGGAATATCCTCTTTAAATTGAGATGCTATTTTTGTAATAGTAGTTCCTGATGAGTAAAGCATAAAAAATAATCGAAGAAAAAAAATGCTGAATATGTCATTATAATCCTCAAATTGCATATAACATCCTAGCTTCGTCCAGCACTTATTTGCTCTGGTCAGCTAACAGTGCCTAGGGAGAAAAACCTGCATAAATTCCATTGACATTAATAAGACTTAGTCTCATAAATCCCATGAGTATTCATTGCAGAATGAAACTCTACATGATGATTACAGATAGGTCAGAGTACAGACTTCATTTCCCACAGAGATGGACTACTTGGAGATTAAGTATGGTTTTCAGTTTGCCATCTTTGACACAGAAATGCAAAAGATGTCTTCTTTAGACACTTGATTGAGGTAAGGACAGGTAGTTTTATATTACTGAACTCTGCCAAGTCAAATCACTCTAACATGTAGTTAGATCTCTATGGGACTTTCTAAGATTTGCACCTAATTGGCATATTCATAGTAATGACTTTTCTGCTGACAAACTTCAGTCTGTAAATTTCAGGGCAAGTAGCCTTCCCAGACATGTTTTAACCTCTCCATTTCTATAGCAGGCTGTAGAAATGCCACAATATTGGAACAAGAATTCACAACTACAATTAAAGCAGTGAGAAATCAGATTCATACTTAGATAAAACAGTGTAATGTTAGAATAACGTCCCCACTGTGTTTCCGAGCATTTAGGTGTCATTGCATTCTAAGCACCAGTCACTTGCTAATCTCTACTTCAAATATAACAGACCTGCTGGAGGATGAGTTGAGGCATATGTCATGAATATATGAATGGAAATTTATCTTTGTGAGATAAGGAATTAGATATTTTTCTGATCAAGTTTTTTCATTTGGTTGGTTGATTTGCTTTTCTTTCAGTTATTTTTGACATTTTATATTTACTTTTCCTTCTCTTAGCTAATGATAAACTTTTGTCTTTATGAAGTTTTATATTTAGAATCTAAAAAAGCTTAAAAGAATATTGTCATCATAGAGTATCTCAGTTGATTTAACCATTCCTAAATCTTCCTTCAGCAAGAACTCTTTTGTATCTGTGATCTGAAAATTCTCTCAGACGGGTGGGATCTCTACTTTCTTCTCTAAGGATATAAGTATGTCTCCCTGATGCCATGGTGGAGTCACAGCATCTTCAGTATTCTCAACATTATTAAAAAAAAAAAGAGAAATCTCCCAGTGTTCAACGATGCAGCCTGCCCTCAGCAGTGGTGAGTGCATATCCCTATCCCTAGACTGCAGAACGGCTTACTCAGAAGCTCAGTGTTGGTGAAGAGGTTCCAGGACTCCAGTCCAGAATATTCAGACAGGATCTGATTGATTGCAAATATGTTTCTGACCTTGCATCTTGAGTGAGAGAATCTGCTTTCTTAGTTGCATATTGAGTCAGTGACTTTTAACACATAAAGCTAGGTGCACAAATGGTGAATCATGGGAGAAATTAGTAGTGAGGAGTACCAGATAGCATGATAATCTGCTCTAGCTGTCTCTGCTCCTTGGTAAACATAAATTGGCTACTTAAGGCTAACAAATACCTGGGTAACACTGAAAGGAACCTCTGGCTCCACATGGTGAACTGCACTGTTGGTATTCTATGCTATTGTACAGTTGGAAGCATCTCCATTAGCCAGCTTCTGTCTACTTATATGATCATTTAACCACCAGCAAACTATCCTGATTCAATTCTTTACACTATTATGATTTCTCTCCTTAAGACAGTCTTACTCCAGTGAATCCATTGTTGTACAGCTAATATTATAAAGTTCCACCTGAAATCAATATGAAAAATAATCTTGTGCTTGCTAATGCCTACAAGACCTTTGAAATAAAATGCATATTTCTCTTTTCCAATAATACAATGGAACAAAACTCAGAGAAATTCTCTAGATACAAATTCCATAAATCTTTTCGAATATATCTTTTTTAATGAAAATTTCCATAAATATTATTGTAAAAATAAAAATAATGTTGAGTGAATATACAGATTATAATGTCCAATTATTGCTAATAGTTTCAAAATGTTTTAGTTCTTTAATATTTTTACTAATTTTGACTCTTCATGCAGAGAAATACATATGTATAGAAATTTATTTAAGTTTGTATATATAGACAAAATTTAGAAAACTTTTCCATTCACAAATTATCTGTGCACTTCTAAACAGTATTAAAACAAAAAATATTATGTTACTAAAAATTAACATCTGTGTACATTCATTGAAGATTAAGTTGTGATGAACTTTTTCAATCTTTTCAGATATAGAATTGACATAAGATAGAACAATTGGAAAATGTTAGCCTAAATAAGAATTCAGAGAAAAATAGGTTTTTAAATATTTTTTCCACTCAATTTTCCTCTTAATTCACTAAGTGAAGTTAAGAATTACCATACATTTTTAAATCATAGAAAAAAAAAACAAACATAGAATTGTTTAGGTCACCATAAATTGAATTTTTACTTTCTCTAGATTGTAAGACTTTTCTAAAGTAGAATTGATTTTTTTATATTTTAAGAAAGAAAAAGATATCCCAGTGGAACATTTTATCGAGGTTGTTGGTTCTGTGGAATGAGTCAAAGGCTAACTGGTCTACTTGACTTTTGGGAAAGTACTGCCCAGAGTTAGACTATTAGAACTCAAATCCTTTCATAAAATCAAAGGCAAACTTTGATTAACTGATATCCTGAATTAATCAGGCTCCACCTTCTATTAAAAGCTAATACTTCTGAAAAGAACCTGCAAACTGTGTTTTTTTTTTTTTTTTTTTTTAAGGTGAATGTTCAGGTTCTGTTTGCATAGTTTTAATGTACATAAGTTTCATTACTGTCTTTTATCTCTGTCTTATCAATGTTAGTCATCTGTATCACCTTGAATAACAGAAAACATATTGTTTTTCTTATTAACAATGTAGTAGACATTTAAAGGTATTGATTATTTACAGATATTTGTCACTCATTGTTTGTATGCTAAGCATCTAATGATATTCTATCTACAAAAAGTTAATATTAATCATTATTAGTATCTGCAGGCATCTGTCCTGGAATGACTATCTCAGGAAACATATCATGCCTAGCAGAAGTCTCACAATTACCTTCAGATCACAACAATGTATTGGAAAGGTTTCTGATGAAATAAGTGATCTTTATGGAGAAATAAATGTTCTTTTTCTTTATTGGACTAACTATATTAAATGTGTTTCTGATTCTCTATTACCCTTACCCATGAATGTGAACAATATATGCTAACCTCTAGTTCTCTTTTCATATGCTATTGTGGAATCACAAATGAGTGCTGTGGTCATATGGTCTCAGAGAGCAATGAATAAGAGGAGTAGGAACGTACTTCTAAAACTTTTCTGTGTGCAAAAATGTACAGAGAACCCCAAAGTGACAAACACACATTAGCTGTGTGGCTGTTTATCATTAAAACATTACCTGGATTAATTTTCTTCATCTGGAATTGTTTTCAGAATGATGAAAATCTACATTTTTCTATTTAAAAGGAAGTAAACCTTTAGACCTTACATGTGAATCCACTGAAATCATCTCAATATTTCACTAAATTCTATACATTTTCTCCTAGTTCAGCCTATAGACATGCAGAGAGCAGTGTTTCAGATAGAACAAAAATTATTATTTATTTTTACTGCAGCAATACTAAATATATATATCTACTTCAGATTGAACATACAGAAAATAAATCCTAACCTTTATGGTTGTGTATTTTTCATTCTGTTGTGGAGGGGCAGGGCAGTATATTCAGAATTTTAGTTTCACACGACAGAGTAGCTCTTGAAAACAGAGAAAGAAATATGCAAATCCACTGTTTCTGAGGTAATCTACTAATGTAGATAATATTAGGGGTACTTGAATTATGAATAAAAAGTGAGTAAAGTGCTTCCTTTAACTGTGATATTCATAACACATTTGAATTTATAAGTCACAATCTTGTTAAATTGCAGCAGATATTCCAAATCCATGGAACGATCAGAAAAATATCTCCTAATTTGCTTTGGAACATATATTGTATATCAGACACATATTGTATTAATTAGGTCAAATGGAAGGAAAATCACTTAGACTAGCAATATTAATCACCATCAATTGCTTTAGCATAGGATCATATTTCTTTAAGCAAATTTCCCTATTGACCTCTATTTTCAAATTTTGAATAGCTCTAAATCATTCCATTGATATCATTAGGGTAGAAAATACTGCATTCACAGAATCACAGTGCAGATGTATTGGAAACAGATTACTGGTTCTGCTAGATGTCACATGTCATTCAATCACAAGAAATTTAATAAAGTAGTCACCATAAGTGAATATTAGTTTTCTTAAAATGATTAGCAATATTCCTAACATCTTCGGGAGACCTGAATTTTATCCTAGCTCTCATATGCTATCTTTGCCTTTAAAACAAAAGCACACACTCAGAAAGGAGGTCAAATACGTTCACATTTGTAAACAGAATAATAACAACAAATATTTCAACTTTTATATATAAAAAAAAGGTAATCCATTGTCCAGTATAATTTTATAGTTCTAATATCACTCACAGACAATTGTTCCCAATGCCATATTTTATAATTCTGAACTTTAAATGTACTCCTTTCCTGTAAGGGAGCCCTGGCACAGGCTGCCCAGGGACAAGTGTGGAGTCTCCTCCAGCAGTTTTCAAAACCTGTCTGGACATATCCCTGGGTGACCTGATGGAGGTGGACCTGCTTTAGTAGGGGATTGAACTAGATGCTCTCTAGAGGTCCCTTCTAACCCCTACCAGTCTGTGGTTCTCTGATTCCATGTGTAATAGTCCAGTGCGGGTTAGAGTAAACAGCTTCAACTGTGAAATTTCTGCCACCATTGACTAGACTGATCAAACATACTTTCAGCTGATTTGAGGTGAATGAATAGCTAATCCAAAATATATTCAATCCCACATCACATAGAAGCAAATACATCCTATGGTATAAGAAAGCAATTTTGACTGGATTTCAAAATACCATAAAGAAAAATATCCTGAATAAGCAAGGCATCTTGCTTAATGGATAGGGATTTTGGAGAAAGACAATGATATACATTTTCTGCATATCAATTCTGACTAACAGAGTAAGGCTATCTTTGTCTAGGCAAAGTTTTTAAAAAATTATTCTCTTTGCAAACTTTTAATGAGAATAGAATAATTCAAAATATAGCATAACAATGTTATGTTTCACATGACAAATCTTTCTTATGTGAGAAAATGAAGTTCACTGTGTTATTTATCAAATCATAAGGATAAGGACTAAGGCATCTTTAAAAATCTTAATAGCTCCTAAAGAATGCAACACAGCTTTATCAAAGAGTTCCATAACACTTCACCTAATTATCTAAGTAATAATAAGGGGTATAATAGATAACAATAAAGCTGAGAGAATTAGAAGGTGTGACTAAATTATGGATTAGATCTGGCAACAGGCAAAAAGGTACATAAATAAAATTGCTAATTATAGCATGTATTAAAAAATACCATAACCTAATTTAATGTTCCTTTTTTATTTATATCAGCTAGTCCTCTGAGGAAAATAGGAAAGAAATATTCCTGAAATAGTGCCAAGTATTATAGGCAAAAATAAATTGAAGCTGTCTGGAAATCAAATTGTCTCCTCTACATTGTAACATGAAATCTTAAGTCTCACTGCCTAAATATTTCAGTCTATTCTGAAATTTAAATTTTGATGTTTTTCAAAATGAAATTGTGATTTATTTTAATTTCTACTCCTTTTTAAATAGTACTATGAAATTAATTTTAAAGTGAGAAATTGATTCAGTTTAGATGTAATTCCTTTCCTTACAACTATCAAAGTGTTTTCAAATATTCAAAGAATTTTTAACAGCATCTCAATACACAAATCTAATTTACCTAGGAAAAACAGTTTTGAAGTTCTCATTGACTTCTCTAAATAGTTTTTCTCATGTAAATAAAATGCTTCATTGAAGTTATACTCAAAACATGTCATCATTTTAATTAAAAGTTAGTCTGGGATAATAGAATATAGAATCATAAAATGATTGAGTTGAGAGGGACCTTAAAGATCATTTAGTGCCAAACTCACTGTCGTGGGCAAGGACACTTTCCATTATAATAGTTTTCTCAAGCCCCATCCAGCCTGGCCTTGAACACTACCAGGGATGAGACATCCACAACCTCTCTGGGCAACCTGTCCCAGTATCTCACCACTCTCACAGGGAAAATCTTCCCTAGGGGCATACTAAATCTACTCTCTTTCAGCTAAAAACCATTTTCTCTTTTCCTATTACTACATATCTTTGTAAAAATTCCCTATCTGGCTTTCTTGTAGGCCTCTTTAGCTACTGGAAAGTTTCCCCAGAGCTGACACATTGATGGGTCATGTTAAGCTTCTTGTCAATCAACATCCCCAAGTTCTCCTCCTCTTGATCTATTGTCCACTCAGCTTGTATCTGTGCTTGTGATTGCCTCTGCCCATGTGCAGGACCTTCCACTCGGCCTTGTTGAACTTCATAAGGTTTGCACAGTACCATGCTTGTCAGGGTCCCTCTGGATGGCATGTTTCCTCATCCTTAGTGTTGTCAGGAAATTGTTGAGAATGCTCTCTATCCCACTGCCTATGTCTCCAATAAATATATTAAACAGCACTAGATCCAATACTGACCCCTGAGGAACACCTCACTGGTCTTCGGTTGGCTATCTAGCTGTTGAGTATAACTATTTGAGTGAGACTATCCAACTAATTCCTTATCCACTGAGTGGTCCATCCATCAAATATATGCTTCTTCAACCCACGTGGTATATCAATCTTTAATACTGTGTAGGGATTAAATATCAAGAATTGAAACAATTAATCTTCAGAAGTCTTAGCAATTTGTATTTAAAATTGTTGAGATAACCTTATCTTAATCTTTCTATGATATCTTTATCTGGTTAATAACTGTCATGAAACTTGTCCAGCTTCCAACTTTGAAAAACACATTTACATGATTTTATATTTCCTTCTATGTCTATCTTTAGAATTGGGATTTTTTTGTTTACTTTTGTCAGTCCTAAAACTTTTCTTTTGTTTTGCTTGTTTTACTATATAAGTATACAGTAACTTTAAATCAAATATTAACTTTTTAATTCTCTTCCCATTCAGATTTGCATTAAGGCTTTGGATGCCCATTATGCAAATTCTTAGAACCATACTGTCTATCATTATGAAGTTCCAATTCAAAGATTTTTTTTTTTGTACACAACACAGAGGAAATCTTTCATCAGAAAAAAATAACAACAACAAAAAAAGACAAAGGGATTTATGATGAACACATTTTTGTCTTCCTTTTGTGTAATGGAAATAGAAATAAAAGAAAAGGTAATTGGAAAGCTATTTAAAAATAAATAAAAATCTATTGACTGTCTCGGCTTTAATATTTCAAAAGTTTGGAGATAAAAGGTATTCTGTCTTTGACAGCAATCATTGCTCTGGCTGTCATCACCCAAGTCAGCAATTTCTTCACTTCACAGAAATTTATCATTAGGAAATAAAGGGGGTAAAAATCCAGATGAATCACTGGAAAAAAACCAACTAAAAAAACCCCCCCGCTTGAGTAGCAAAAAAAGCGTACTTTTTCCCCTAATATGAAAAGTCTATATTTTTTAGTTTTTCAGAGTTCAGAGTGTTTCCAGTAGGGTTATAGCTAGATAAGGTCTTTGTTCAGAGTAATAACAGATGCTGCTTACAGAAATGAAGTTTATTGATTAAAAAGGAGTTTAAGACCAATAGGCATGAACTGGCAAACAGAGGGAGGAGTTGTTTGTGGTTTTTTTTTGTTGTTTTGTAGTGTGCTGTTAGCACATAGCTATTGAAATAACTTTATCATAGAAAAGAAGAAAAAAGTTATTTGAAGCTCAATTTATCTTTGATTATTCTTAGAAGTTAAGAAGATTAAAATTCTGGATGATGTTAACAATTGACAAGCAGGAAAACAGACAGATTACAGTCTGAAAGCCAATGGATTACTTTATAATTTCTTAAATGCATTTATACGGTGTCATAATTTTCATACTCTATTAAAAGAAAATAAAAGAAAATGAAGGATTGAAAGGTAATGGAAGATAAGTTTGCTTTTAATTGTGATTATGAAGCTAATGAAGAAAATTAATAAAATGCCACTGGATGAAATGGTGGTTACTTGCTTCAATAACAATTGCTTCAGTAACAATGGTAACTGTTCACAGACATCACTGAGAGTATTTGGTAATCAATTTCTGACTGAAAGCTTGTTGAAGCTAATAGACCTGTCTAGTTTAATTTCAGTTATGTATAAGAACTAAAAAAGTCTTTTGAAAAAAGAAATGTATACTCAGGATGGTTTGCAGATACTCATTCAGGTACAATGTTTATGCACTGGAGATGGACAAATGCTATCCAGTTTACACAAATATTTGTTGATTCTGGAACTCTGTTATACTTTTTCTGACTGTGAAAAATGCTGGCAAAACTTTATAAATCATGGTACTAGGAACACCAATCATGTAATCCTTTTGTTATTCATAATTATTTCTTCTCAATGAGCATGCAATGCTAACTTGAGTGCATCATCAGTTCTGGGTTCTTTAATGTGCCCATATGGGTTCATTACCGTATCGCAAAATTCTTATGCATATATGGCATTGATAGATGTACTTAGTCATCTCCACACCTAAATCTCCACACCTAAAATAATGAGAAACCTCAAGGAGTTTTTAAGTGTCTCACCAGTCTAAAGGCCAGAAGTCATTTTCTGTTAGGATTTCCTGTAGTCGTAAACAACACAGTTCTAGTAACACTCTGTGCAAATTACAGCTCAGACTGTTTAATTGTTGCTTCTCTTGGTAAACGACTCTTCTACTCATTCTCACAGGCTACTGACTTCTAAGCGGTTACAGACTCCAGCTAACTGCCATGGCTTCTCATGTAGGCAACTTTCTATGCAGAGCTTTCATGACCTTATTGTTTGCCCAACTGAACCTTGGTAACGCTAATAACTGCAGTGTAAAATTGCTAAGTAATTACTTTCCTTACTGCTTAAGCAAATGTCATTGGAGATTAAATGTGATAGTAGTCACTTACAAGGCAACTGTAAAGAGGAATATTGCTTTTGTAAAAGAAACATAAGACAATAATTTCATAGTACAGTGGTTTGTAGTTTAGGTCTGCTTAAAGGTCTTTCAGGCTTGAGAGACCACTCCTGAGTATTCACTTCCAAACATAATTTCAAAATGTTGTTCTGTTGGTTTTTTTTCCCAATGAAGCTTTATTAATTGGTAGAATACGATCATGTAATTTTTATTTCCATGAAAGGAGAGGAGTAGACTTTTTAAAATTAAATTGGCATGAGATGCCTGTTTTGCCACAACCTTTTGTATACTATCTGTTCCCCTTCACATTGAACTTGCTTTTCTGTAATATAGAATCATAGCTACAAATATCATTACCTGTGTCTTATAATTATTATAGCTATAAGTAAAATATTACATTTCAGTGTTATTTTGTGAAATGTGAACAGCAGCTAGATGACTTCCAAGTTTCTCTATTTTCCCATGCTTTATGCAGATTAAAGGTTAATCAATTCACATCTGACTCCTAGTTGATTTTTAAAAGTTACTAGATTGAACCAGACTCTTAAATTTGTTTAGCCTCCATATTGCATGTGTGATTACATAATATATTTAAACTGTATAAAAAAAAATAACATTTTCAGAAGTGGGAAGATATTTAACAATAAGATATCAGATAAGCAAATGAAGCTTTCTCTAGGTTCTGTCTTTTTTTTTTCCTCCTAGTAGTAAACAAGTTATTCTACATACACGAAATAGAGAAATCTGTGATTTATTGTGAATATTTATGTACTTGATAATGAAATTTGCAGGAAAAAAATATCTGAAAATTATGTTGCATCTGTTATTGTCTTAATGCACCAAAGCAAAAGGTTGATTTCTGGGTTTCATTAAGCATGTGTGATTGCATCATTCCTGTCTCCACTCTGTCATTGCCAACCATTCCTCTCAAAACACCAGAAGGCCCATCTTTAAATAACATCAGCATTGTCTGCAGTCAACTTGAGTGAATGCATAGGCAGAAAAATGCTAAATCAAGTGAGCTTCAGACTGCTTCCTCTCCATGCACTGGCAGCTTTGTCTCTTCTCTCTTGCTGTTTTGTGACATGAGGTTACTAGAAGAGTTCAGGATACCATACAGTCACTTCACACGAGGACACATTTAGGGCATTGTACCCAGAGCAGCCAGTTGACACATGCCACATAGTGATCTGTATCCTCCAGGTCTGTGCTTCAGAGAGTTAGAGTGAAAGTATGGGATCTGATCCCTACCATGATATGATTCTTTGATACTCATCAGGCCACTCTTAGGGATGTCCAGCCTCTCCCCAAGATATTTGAAATCTGCATCGTGGGGAGGTGGTTGCCATACACTTGTCATATGCCTTAAAATTTGTTTGGTAATATAAATCCAAACAATAAGACTCTCAAATTTGACTATTGCTACTGTTTCACAAATGCAGTTGTATTTGCCACTTCCAACCTCTCCCAGAAAGCCTCCTCAGCCATCTCTTTGAATGAGCCAGATGATCACTCCCAAATGACCTTAGGCACAGTGTTATAGAGGCTAAATCTGACCAGGCCTGCCTGCTTCTGCCCCTTACAGGGGAGACACAAATCCTCACATAAAAAAAAAAAATCCCAAACTGCTCATTTTTTTCCTGTATTTTAACCTTCATTTTCCTTCATGTTTTTTACTGTTCATAGAGCTCTCTAATTTTTATCTAAACACTTTAAATAAAGGAATAAACTTTGTCTTTATGTCTTCCACTGTTTCTCATTGCCATTTGAACAAGAATAACTACTTGTATTGCTTCCCAAATACTTCCATCAATTGCACATGGCAAAACAAACAGTAGTGGGCATGTGGGCATCTAAGAACAGTGCATTTAATAGTGGTTGAATTGTAAGGGATTGATTGTATGGGCAGGGAGCGTAATGAGAATGGCTATAGACAGGAATTCCAGATAAATTTTGGTATGACAAAACCAACTCTAGATCTCTACTACTATCAATAAGTAAATATCACCAAGGTCATACAATGATTTACAGAAGAGGAAAATACAAAGGCTGAGAAGGCTTTGCTTGATAAGTTTCATCATCACAGAATTACAGAATGGGTTTAGAAGGGTTTAGAAGTGACCTCTACTGACCATTTAGCCCAACTCCCTGCTAGAGCAGTTTAACCCAGACCAGGTGGCACAAGAACGTGGCCAGGGGAGTTTGAAAATTTCTAGAGAAGGAGACTCCACAACCTCCCTGGGCAGTTTGTGCCAGGGCTCCCTCATCCTCACAGGAAAGAAGTTTCTCCTCAGGTCAATTTGAACTTCCTATATTCCAGCTTGTGATCATTACTCCTTGTCCTGTCACTGGGAACTACAGTAAAAAGACTTGTCTCATCCTCTCGATATCCCTTCTCACTCTTCTCCAAGCTAAACAGTTTCAGGTCTTTCAAACTTGTTACGGTTAAAATAGTACTTATTAGAGCAATAGTCTATTGTATCTAAAAACTCCATTAAGATATTTTCTAGAATAGTTCTGCAACACATGTCAAGAAAATTTTGCCAAATTTACCTGACTTATTCATTAATATCTCTAGAGTTTGGATATTTTAAAATTTAAAAGTAGTTTATGAAAAATTCCTAAGCATAATGTTAATTTTTTTAAAAAAAGGTATTAAACGCTATTTATTTATTAATATATATTAATTGGCAGTTATACTATATTTATTCCTATGAAAATTACCATGGTTATACATTTTCCTAAGTGATGAAGTGTCAGACAATATAGATAAGCTAGTAGGACATTGTTCTTCCTAAAGTGTATTGTACTTGTAAAGTTACTTCAAAATAGATAATGTTTGCTGTTTGGAAAACTTCACTAAGGAAATGATCATTTATCATTTGACATGTATCTAAGGTCAATGTTCATCCACAGCTGGCCATGTGTAAGATCAGGTAGTCTCCACCAAATAGAAGATAACATTTTAGAGATTTGTCTGCTGTCATGGTTTGGCCCAGCTAGCACAGCAGCACCATGACAGTCTCTTGCTTGATGCCCCCATTCACCTTCACCCTCTTTAGGATGGCAGAGACCCCAGCGAAATGGGAGTAATATGATAAGCAAGGTTATTGTGGATTGAGACAAGAGCAGAGAAGGCTTGCTAACAATTAGAGTTCTGGGCAAAACAGACTCCAGTACTCGACTTAGAGAGGAAAGTAGGAAAGTTTATTCTACAAGAAACGGAATGGAATAAAAGCAAAAAGGGAGTAGGATGATGATGAGAAAATTACAGCCAGCACTTTAAGATCTCCCTCTCCCATCCCTCCTTTCTTCTTGGGCCCAGCTCACTGCTCCCAGTATCTCTACCTCCTCCCCCCTCAACAGCTCAGGTGGGGAGGGAATGGGGGAATGTGTTCAGTCTCTCACAGATGGGCTCTGCTACTTCTTTCTTCTCAGAGGAGGACAACTCCTTGCATTCTTCCCCTGGTCCAATACAGGGTCCTTCCCCCAGGACACAGTCCTTAACAAACTTCTCTGGTGTGGGGTGTTCCCAGCAGCTGCGGCTTCTGCCGATACAGGGTCCGTCACACATGACACAAGCCCCTAATGAATATGTCTGGCATGTATTCTTCGCCACAGTTGCAATTTCTGCAGATACAGGGTCCCTCCCTCAGGACATTGCCTCTTCCGGGCATAATTTGAACAAACTGCTTTGTCATGGGTTCCTCCCCACAGTTACAGCTTCTGTGAACATGGAGTCCATTTCACGGGACATGGCCTGCTCTGGCCATAGTTAATGAAGAAAATCACTGCCCCTGGCTCAGGCTTCTTAGCAAAATGAGTGTCTGCCCCTGATTTGAGGTTTCTACCAAAATGAGTCACTGCCCCTGATACGGGGTCATTATCAAAATGAGTCTCTACTGCTGATGCAGGGTCTTCAGCAAAATACAAACAAATCTCAGCTTCACCAGTCCTCTTCGTAGAATGCAGGGAAGTCTCTGCTCCAGCACATCTCCTCTCTTTCCTCACTGACCTTGGAGTCTGCATGGTTGTTTCTCTCACTCTTCCTACTCCTTGCACCATCACCAGCCTAAGAAGAAGAAGAAAGGACAGAAGAAGGAAGAAATAGGAAGAAGAAGAGGAAGAAAACCTCCTCTTCCGGCTTCTTCTTAAAAAGTGATCATGAAGGCCTCTAATTGGCTCAGCCCCAGAAATGGGTCTGGCTCAGAGCTGGGGAGAATTTTGAGCAACTTCTTACACGAGCTATCTTTACAGCCTTTTGCCCCTTACCAAAAAAGGCTCTCACGTCAAACCATGACATCTGCAAATAAGATGTATGCACTTTATTTCATAAAAGTGAAAGTGTTTAAGCCTCTCTGTTTCCTTTGTCTGTAGCATTTTTTCAAGAGCTCCAAAGTCTATTAGATTCGCAGATCTACAGAGTAGCACAGAAAGCATCACAGGAAAACACTTTTACAGACAGCAAAATTAAGATGACTTTTAAGGTGTTAATATAGACAGACTGCTGTATCCATTTTTATATCTTTACTTTAGTCTCAAAACTGGGAGACTACAGAGCACTTTTCAGTTTGGTGCCTGACATCAGAACAAAAGATCTGCTTCTCTTGAACCTGTTGATGGGGTCATAGTGCAAAAAAATCAGTCATATCAGTACTGCAGAAAGAGAAACTGATTTGAGAAATCTGCACTGTCTTAGCTTCTGATTGTGGATCTCCCTAGAAATTATCATTCTCTTTCCATTTCAAATTTATGTCCCTGTTTGGACTCTTCAACTGCAGAACAACTTTCTCTGCAAAATGAATTACCTAACACTTTTTAAAGATAGTCTGTGGGAATTTAATTTTTGTGGTAACAGGAATAAGGTCAAAATGTCCAGAAGCAATATATTAATGAATTGATGCAGATTGCGGTTCTTGGAACTGCTTTACTGGTGCATTGCAGCAATCGTATTTATGGTGTAGCTTTCGTGTTAGTGACTGTATACATTTCATCATCTTCCAGAGTTGTAGAAGGACGGACAATGTGATCATTAAAAGAAATGGTACTACAGTTGACTAGATGGAACAAAAACTCTTACTAAACACAACAGCTTTGAAGTGTCCTGATTAGCCTTTGATTTCCTTTTGATAACTTTAATGACCTTTACCTTTTATGCAGTAGTGAAATACATAACTCATCAATTCAGAGATGCACTTCTGTATGACAGAAGCTTAATAAGTATTCTGTCTCAGAATGCTGTACAACTCAAACATTTTTTTAATCATAGAGAATATGTTTGTGCTTATAGGATGCAGTTTGGAAACATGTAGGTTTTTTAGCTTTAAACAAAGTCAGTTTAGACATGCCAAAAGGGCTGTTTGGTTTTCTTTTAATAGTTTTTTGGCTGGGTATTACGTCTTATTCTTGTATGGTCCTCAAATACTAAATGAAGGTCACAGAGAAACTGGAGTCAGACTTCTCCCACAATGTAAAAATGTAAAGCAATGGAAAAAAGATGTAAAAATATAAATTATATCTAGATATTAGTGGAGGAAAAAAATTTATTTAGGAGTGATCAAATGCTAGAACAGAGACATTGTGGAAGCTCCAGCCATGGTGATACTCAAAACTAGGCTGTTAGCCTGAGCAACCTGATCTAACTTTGATTTTGAATCTGACTTTGTAATTGGCCTTGCCAATATCCGTGATGTCTCAACAAAAACGCACTAGAATACCAGCACATTCCGTTTCATGCTAAGTAATCACATTCCTGCCAAGAGGTAAAGCCTATAGGTTTATGTGCAACCCACAGAAAATTTATTTTGTCCTGTGCTTGGCAGATGATTGCCGTATTACAAACTACCATGTCTTGGATGGCTCGAATAGATAAATGTCAAGAAATAATTTAAAGAACGGTGATGAGAGATTTTTATTATTGTTACTTTTAGTTTTGTCCTCAACATTTCTAGTTTAGAACACATGGAACTAGACCAGGATTCTATTATTCTGACATTTGCCCTAGACCTTCATTGCATTTAGAAAACATTATAGCATAATTTAATATTTTTCTTAAAGGCACTAATGTTATAGAGGTACGAAAGTATTATGACTTTTCAAACACAATGACTGTGTATACTGTGATAGATCAGAGAGAAGACCAAAAATGTAAATATTTTAGGTCTACAAACACACTAAACACGACTATCTCAGACTAATTGATAAAGTTTTCAAACATTTTCAGAATGAAACAGTAAATAACAATTTACTCTTAACAAACATGCCAGGTTCTTATACTCTAAAAGGCAATACAGGAACACACTTTAGGTTTTTCGGAAGCAAAAGAGGTCTTTGCAAAGAAAAGTATGAGAAAGGATGCTCAGTGGGAAAAAGACTTAAGAATCAAAGCCATTTGCCACTTCACAAGCTGTACAGATATAATAATAATTTTGATGTTATTGAGATATCTGTTTTTCAGTTACATAGTATGCATTAATATGCTTTGCTTTAAATATTACTTTTTTTAAATGGGCAGGCATTTTAGAAATTCTGCTTCAGAGAGAAGTGAATGTTAACAACAAGCAACTCAGTCTGGCTGCAGCTTGCATAGATCAAAGCTGTAAGATGTGTTGTCGTCTAATATGCATAGATAAGAAAGATCACATAAAAGATCACAGAACACCAGAAATAAGACAGAAAAAGGAACAGAAAAAATGTTGTAAGTCCTATATAATGAAAATGATGAAGAGAGGCATGATTTAGCAAAGAACATTGTTGTGGGTAGAAGCACTGAAAACTGTCAGGAACCTTATCTTTATACAATCACAAACTCAAAAAGGTATAATTATGAAGAAAGTGTCATGACCATATTTAGCACATTAACAAGCACTTCATTGTTTAAAACAAGACACATCCAGCGAAATATATCACTAGAAAATAAAATCTTTGATTCAGAGAAATGCAATATTACATAATTACTAATGATTGAAGGCTTAGACAAGGTTCAGTTGTTCCAGCTACTTCTGAGTAACTAGACTTGGAATATTTATTTTCTATGTGAATTTCTAAAATTTTTCTTTTCTTGAAATATGACCTAGAAGTATTGAATTTTTGCTATTAATGACATCAAGTTACATGAGCTTGATGCTATTCAAGAGGTTAAAATATGTAATAATAACAATCTCAGTCATTGCTATGGAAAACTATAATTTGTATAGGCTAATCTACAATAACAACTATAAATTTCTATTTTTAGATGGCTTTCTCCATATTGTGCTATTCTGTAATGTAAAACACTTAACCTGGAACATACAAATACAAGTACAAATACAAATATGAATAAAAAATTAATAAACACAACATAGGTACATAAAGAAAAAAAAAAGGTGAATAAAAGTGCCTTATTTAGCTCAATCAATTTTTAAACCCTTTCTAAACTCCAGTCCCAGAAGTCAAATGTTTTCCTTTACACTCTCAAGTTCTTATTGTAGTATTCAGTTTATAAACTTCTATTAAACATTATTAGACATCCAGATCAATTTTAAATTACTTTATTTTCAGAGATTCTGAGCACATTTTAGTCCCAGTGGAGTAAGAATATCTGTATATTCTCAATAGTCCTGAAAATCATGTGATTTTGATAGATCTTTAACAGCAGATAAACATTTTCTTGTATGTATTGACTTCTAATCATAGATTTTGCTTTTCTCGGTTTTCCTCACGAATAAAATTAAAAAGTACTTCCATTGAGGGATAAAAAAAATGTAATGCCTTATCAAGTCTCTGTAATTTGTTATAAAAAAAGCAAAAAAAACCTAAGGAAGGTGTTAGCATTCCTGTGAACTCAATTTAATTTCCATTCTGATGTAATATTAGGAGAATATTACATATTTTCTGCTATATCTAGGAACATATTTAAGATTAATTTCCCTCTTTAAACAACACTGTACCCTTTGCCTTATTTTAGCCGATTTTTGAAATTTCCAGACTCTTACTAATATATTTTCCCTCATGGGATCAGTCATCTGTTATTTTTTAAATATATAAATTACATTTTGGGAAATCAGTTAGTAGTGATAGCATTGTTGTAGTGAGGCAGATATACATGAGTTTCCACCTAGATCTACATATCTTTTAAATACCTCCAGGGATTGTGACTCAACCACATCCTCAGGCAGCCTATTCCATCTCTTTATAAACTTTTTATTGAACAAATATTTCCTAATATCCAATATAAACCTCCCTTTGAGGCCATTTCCTCTTATCACTTGTTACTTGGAAGAAGAGACCAACCTCTGCCTCTCCACAACCTCATCTCAGACAGGTGTAGAGAGTGATAAGGTCTCCTCTTCTCCAGGCTAAACAACTGCAACAGTTTACAGAACATGATGAAAATTTATGTCTTTTATTACCGCATTTGTCCAAATATTTTCATGCAAGCATTAGTGTTTTAAAGCAGAATAAATGGACATGTTTTTCTATGGATGTTTGAGAGTGTGTAGTGGTTTAGCCTAGTGTCCATCAAGTCATAAAATCACTCCCCCTCCCAAAGTGGACGGGAGAGAGAGAGAAATATAACAAACTGCTTGTGATTTAAGGATGGAAAGATCATTCAGCAATTAGTGTCACGCGTGAAACAGACTCAACTTAGGGAGAAAAAGGTTTGATTTATTAAAGAAATAAAACAGCAGAGAGATGAGAAATAAAATCATCTTAAAAACAACTCCCCCCACCAATCCTCTTCCGAGGACTCTCCTTCCTTCCCCTCCAGCAGCGCAGTGGTTGGGGGACGGGGTTGTGGTCTGTTGGACTTTGCTGCTGCTTCGTCTCATGGGGAGGCCTCATCACACTTCCCATTGCTACACTGTTGAGTCCCTTGCCATGGAAGACAGTCTCTCATGAACTTCTCTAGCATGCGTTGTGACCATGGGCTGTAGCCCCTCACAAACTGCTCCAGCATGGGACCTCTCATGGGAGCAGCTCCTCACACACTGCCCCAATGTGGGTCATCCACCTGGAGAACAGTCCTTCAGAGGTACCAATTGCTCCAGACTGAGTCCTCACAGGATCACAAGTCCTGACAGCAAACCTGTTCCGGTGTGGGCACCTCCCCCACAGACTCCCAAGTCCTGCCAGGAACTTTCTCCGCTATGGGCTTCCCATGGAGTCACAGCCTCCTTCAGGCATCCACTCACTCTGGTGCGGGGTCCTCCACGGGCTGTGACTGGGTCTCTGCTTCCCGGTGGCCTCCATGGACTGCAGGGGGACAACCTGCTTCACCATGGTCGTCACCACATATCATAGGGGAGCCTTTTTCTTGGGGTCTAAACACCATCCTCTCCCTCCTTCTCCACTGACCTTGGTGTCCGTGGAGATGTTTTCCCATTGTCCCTCTCTGTTGCTGCTGCAGCTTTGCAACAGCACAACAACTTCTTCTCAAATACATTATTCACAGAGGCGTTACCTCAGTTACTAATTGGCCAGACCTGGGTCAGGTGCAGGGTCCAGCTTATCCCTAACTATCCCTAACCCTGTGAGCTACAGGGGAAGCTTCTGGCAACTCTTTGTTTAAAGAAGTCGTCCCTGTAGCATCCCCACTAACAAAAAACCTGGCCCAGGCAAAACCACTACAGAGTGTATTTGAAAAACAGTCATAAAATTGTGCTACAATTTAAATTTCTAAACAAAGTTTTGGGTTTGGGCTTTTTTGATAATT
>WBNH01008591.1:67449-99755 GCA_013401255.1 Urocolius indicus
GTGGGAAGTGTGAGGAGGCCTCCCCATGAGAAGCAGCAGCGGCAAAGTCCATCTGTAATGAACTGACTGTAACTTCCATTCCCCATCCCCTGCACTGCTAGGGGTGAAGGAAAGGGAGTCCCAGGAAGTGGAGGGGTGGGGGGAGGTGTTTTAAGACGATTTTATTTCTCATCTCCCTGCTTTTATTGTTTCTTTAATAAATCAAACCTTTTTCTCCCTAAGTTGAGCCTGTTTTGCCTGTGACGCCAATTGCCGAGTTTGATCTCTCCATCCTTATCTCAACTCACAAGTAGTTTGTTATATTTCTCTCTCTCTCCTGTCCAGTTTAGGAGGAAGAGTGATATTATGAAATCGGGCTAAACCACCACACTTACTTGTAGCAAAATGCAGTCCAAACCGGAAACTTCTTTTTCCACAGCTTGATTAATGATGACTGTCAGTTTTGATTCCTGCAAGGCTAAATCATTGAAAGTCATTTGTCTAAATTCCCAATTACCTTTTTTCCCCCTACTATTTGCTATTTTGTGAACTTTGCAGAAATGCAAACACTTCAGTTATTTTTGCCAGCTACCTGCATTTATACATCCCAAGTACACTTAACACTGTGCTTGCCCTTAGGTCTTTTAGACATCCAAACATCGTATGTAGTCAGGATCTCCCATCCTGAGAAGTGATGCCCCACTGGATGAGAAAGCACAATTCCTTTGGCACATATTTGGCAAACATACTATTTTAATTTAGATACCGATGTGCAAGTCCTTACCTATGTGTCTAGTTGCAGGCATGATTATGTTAAAATGTAATTTACAAAACTGTGGGAAATCTTAAGCAGTACTGAAGTTATTTTAGGACACGAATCACTGAGGCAGCTGGATTTTCTCTTGTCCGTAAATGTGATTAAAGAGATATTAAAAATGCATTCTCTTCTCTTCTAGTAAGAGGTATGGCTATCTGTGCACATGTCTTTACTCATTTGCAGGGTGATCTTTACCAGTTTGATTCAAAGATTGGTTGTAACTGTGTTGTTAAATACTTAACTGAATGAGAACATGGCTGAGAGAAAAAAAGTTCAGTATTTTTAGGTCAGGTCTTTGATGTAATATTCTTTTATAACAAAAAAACAGTAGCAAATGAGAAGTTATGAAAGCAAGCAAAAAAAGATGATAAAAGAAACGAGAGTTGATTTGCCCTTTCTCTCTTAGATATAACTCTTAATAGGGGTAGAATCTGTACAATTTTGAAAGCTGCAAACAACATACATTAGATCCCTATTTTGTTTTAAAGTGATGAGGTTCTTCTCCCTATATTACCTAATGTTTACTGTTTCACTGAGTACTGTTTTGTTTTTCTCTAACTCACAGTGTGATCTGTGCAGCACCAGGATTTCTTAATTTTATTTAAGGTTTTCTTGTAAATCCTTGATTGGAAATTAGTTGTATGTCATGTAACATGCCTGTAGGTCAAGGTCTAAAAAGATACTTTTTCCCTCTGACATTATAAAGTAGTGCATTAATAATTATATGCTTTGAGATGAACGTGTGGTAAGGACAGTAAGCTTCTAACTATAATTTCTAGTTCATAGCTAGGAATGTATATGGACATGCCGATGCTGTTGGGGAGTAGTTTTACCACCTCTGAGTAGAAACAATCTTCCTAAAAAAAAAAGAAAAGAATATTTGTGAAGATAGAGATGCTGTATGAACATAGTTAATAGACACATGCATATCCATACTACTTAATTTAAAACACTTTGTGACCTCCTAGTCACACCCTTACCTTTTTCATTCTTTCTCTTCATGACAGGCTTGACATTGGTGCCAGTCACTCACGTAGCCACCTTCTCACTCCTCTTCCCCAGCAAAAGGATGGCAGCTGAAAATTTACTAATTACCATCACAGTCAAACCAGACTCAATTTGGGAAAGACTAATGTATTTCCAATTAAAAGTAGACTAAACCAATGAGGAACAAAGTGAAAACTAAAATCCAACCTTCTGTCCATTCACACTTACTAGACTTAATGTCTTCTCATGTCCTCCAGCTTCCCATCATCCCATTAGCAGTTAAGATTATTGTTGGCAGTGTTTTACCTTCCTTACACAGCAAGTACACTCTCCTCTTCCTTTCCACGCATGCTTAGATTGTTTGCATTCCATCTAGGTTTCATTATATTTATCATTTTAATTACATCGATCATCAGAACTTCAACTTATAGTATGATGTTTTAAAACTTGTTTAAAATTGTAAAAGATTTCTCTGGCATCGGCAACAGTAAATTGTCCACAACTGGTTTTGGCAGTTGTGCTGCTGCTTCAAGGGTATCAAGTTAATCTCTTTCTTCCTGTGTTTAGCTTTCACCATCATGGTTAGTACAACACTCTGTAGAGTAGATACTCTCTGTAGAGAGTATACTTAAGAAACATTTACTAGACCTGTCTACCGCAAAGAGAAACAATATGTGCTCAGAATTATGCAGCTATGCTTATAAAACCTGTGAACAGAAGCAATGATAAAGTCTTGATTTCCAATTAAAATTATAATCATATATTTTGATTTCATTTTTTTCAAGGAAAGTGTAAAGTAGTATTCCAGAAAATGTTTAAAGTAAGTTTGAAAACAAAAATAATCTGATGAATTTCTGTGGAAGGCAGCTGAAAACTTATAGGCATGTAAGATAAGAAATTTGGGGGTTTTATAAACTTTGTAATTAATTTTTGAAGGGAAGATTTTCAAATTATGTTTGTCAGGTTTCACGTTGCTTTTAGGAGGAAGTTTAAATATGAGATGTGTTTATTTTGTAAATTGAAGAACTTTATATTATCCAAAACAGTAATTTGTGCTTTCATTGACTTGGAATCAATGAAGATTAACTTTATCATGCTGTTCTTTTGTACTCCTGTTGAATCTTTTCCCTGGAGAAATACATTTGAAATTGAGTGCATAGATAATGCAAAATAAAAATGAAGTAGCTACTTAAGAAACATTTAAAAAAGAGAACTACTTAGTCCTGAACAGAGTGGAAACTATTTGAAATGTTATTGTTGAAAAGCTGCTCTTGCATAGGAATGACCATGTACTTGCGTTCAATGTCATTGTATAAGCAACAAAAGCCAAGAAATCCAATACCGTATGCATAATTTCAAAGACACAAATGGCATAAAAATAGCCTAGGGACTCTAAAAAAATATAAAAGAAAGTCAGCATTATTAAATTGCTGAGACACAGGAAATAATTCAAGAAGACATCGTTCAAAAAAGTGAAATTGTGTGCAAATGAAGAAAGGAGTAAAAACCTGCAGTAGGTTAATTATAAAAGGCAGGCCAAAAATAAAGGCAATGGAGGCAGGAAACCTGCAAAGACATGGGAAAAAGGAAGGTCCCTGAGAATTTAAAGTAACAGCAGAAAAACTAAATTAATAGTTTGCATCTATATTCACTGTTAAAGAAAATGAAAAAGTTATGATTCTTGACTTTTTACAAGGAGTGTCTGAGAGGACTGATTGAATGGTTGGTAGGAGGATTTAATAACCTGGTAACGTGAACAGCAAAAAGTTGTCATTAGATTTTTTATTCTCAAAACAGTGGAAGAGTACTCCTCAGTTGATGATAACTCAGGGACTAGGATGTTTATCTGAGATACAGGAGACCTCCTTGAATTCTCTCCTATGTCTGAGGCAATTTTAGTTCATAAGGCTGCATGTTAGTCACGTGGCTATAAGGCATTCATCCTTTTACATATATTTAAATTGGATGATCTTTGAGTGTCGACATGAGACATTCTTTCTCTTGTAGTTGCTGACTAAACTCTTTTGTCAAGTAAAGAAATTCTCAGATGAAGAAACGAAGGAACACTTCACCAGAAAACCTAGTAGTCCCATCATTTTATTACTTAACAAAGACATGAGACAGTCTTAATTTTGAGCACAGTTATGCAGTGGTAAACTTGCTTGTATCTTTTTTCTTTTTACCTGACAGGACTCCTTGGCACTATACTTTTACATGATTTTCCCATGGATGTGAAATTGGTACTCAAAAAACAAAGTCCTCAGAAATGCTCAGAAGACTCACACGCTAATATCCTAAGGATTTAAAGAATGTTATAAAAAGTCATGGTATTTTTCACTTTTTGCATGAAAAATTTTGTAATAAACATATACAAGCAGTACAAATTAATGACTGTTGGAAGTATGAAGGTGTGAGGAAACAATAAAACCTCCATTCTAGACCATGTCATTAATACCAAAGATTGACATGATTTTTGTATCCATGTAACCCTTACAGCTGATTAAGTTAAATACTCCACCATTTCAAACTATTTCACAGTAGCAATGCATATGCCTTCACAGGAATCTTCTGTATTACACAGAATTTCAACAATGGCTTTATTTTGCTTTCTTTCTGAAATAGAAAGTATTAGTAAAATCGTAGATTAATTTTTTTAAAAAAGTAAACTAGAGGAATGACATTGTTTTATCACTTACACTGTCAAAACATGTATCTTTCTCCACAGCAGCTTATCTTTCATCTGTTCTTTAAATCTTGTGTTTCTAGATGTTTCAACAGATTAAACATTATGGTTCAGAAGGAGGGAGGTTCCGAACCAAACTATTCTGTGATTCTATGTTTTATATTAATTTGTTAGACACTGAAAGCACTGTGTAGCCTGTAATACAAAGGAGCATAGAGCAAATTTTCTTATTTCCCTTTCTAGACTTAAATGGTTACATCAATCTTGTTGCATCTGAGAAACATACAGCATCCTAGGGCAGCACTGACCTGACATTGCATATTTGATTTTAGCATAGTTGTAAACTAGTTTTCTGCTCACCTCCACCTCTTTGATGTCCATGATCAATCTGACTATACAGCATAGGCAGGAACTGTAAAAGCTGTTTAAAACTACAAGTTCAACCACCTTTCTGTCGTCGATGAATAGACCGAGACACAGCTGGTATTTTCTTTTCCAGGAATTAACCAGACCCATTAGAGCAAAATGTCCCAATTTTGGTGAAGAATTTGATTTCTTATAAAGGAGAGACATGTTCTCCTTGGAAATTATTAAAATTAGTTAACTGCATAGCTATTATTGAAGCAGTCTTTGCATGCTTTGCATGTACCCTGCAAGTCCTGGGAAGATGAGCATTCAAAGGACTTCCTCAGGAGACTTCCACTGATTTCTTGGGAATCCTCCTGAGCTGGAAAATGTCACCTTCAAAAAACTGGAGATGTTTTTGATCAGTTCCTCTCTTGTATAACTTTTCTTTCATATTGTATATTCTAGTTAAAGTATTTCATTTTTAAAATGGACTTAAATATGGAAGTATGAAGAAAGCTTAAAAATCAGCTGGACTTAAGTTTTTATCCACTTCCAAATTTTCAAATTGACTATGTAAACTGCTGATAATCTGTCACATTTTAAAACAGTGTTAATTGAAATTAAGTGCTTAGATAGTAAAAAAAATATCAGAGGGAGAGACAGAGTGGAAGAAAAGCCAGAAGCGCCTCTGTGATAGTTTCATACAGACAGCTCAGCCACATATATATCTCACACTAAATACAAATCCAAGAGGTTTTTTTCAATATAAAAGTCAAAAGTTATTTGAGTGATAAGATAATTAAGAAATATTTGTCTTTGATTTCTTTGAGTCTAATGAATGTCTGAAACTAAGAAGATAATATTAAAGAGAATATTCTGAAATTCATATTTTTGTTCTATCCAAGATGTAGAAATAGATAATTCTTCAAAGCTTAACAGAGTATTTTCTAAAATACATGTAACATTTTTTAAACTATAAAAGTTTAGTCTTTGAGAGATTTTTTTGTGTTTTATTTTCACAGAAAGCTGGAGAATAATTTAGATCAACTCAATCTTATAAAATTAGTTTATTTCATTGTTCATGACCATGTTATACAAAATATTTGTGAAAAAAATATTTTAGTATTATGTTTAGTATACATTCAAAGGGCATATTTTCTTCACTGATGAACTGTTGTATCTTTCAGTTTCTCCCTCTGCCTGAATTTCATCTCTTATATCATGAAATAATTGATAGAAGTCCTACATAAGTAATCTGATTTTCGTTTCTTAAGTCTTTTTTTCTAGTATTTAGCTGAATATGATGATTTTGAAAGGACAAAGTAAACTTAAAGTAAGAAGCTAAGCAAATGATTATATTTGCATTACATAAATATAATTGATTTCATCATTCCTCCAAAGCCATGCCTTCCTTTTTACAAACTCTGTACCCTTGTTACATTAAATTTCTAAAGATCACCCAATTGTAATCTTCTGTATTCTATGTCATATACATCTGTCATGGATTGAAACATACTAATTTATCTGATGTATGTGCACAATTTCTGATACTTGCCTCTACTGTGATCAAACCAAGAAACAGATGATAGCTGGAAGCAAAGAGAAAAATCAAGTGCAAGATTAGGCAGTGCAATTTGAACTGGGTCATTCTCCATTTCAGAAGAGACATTTGTATCTAGTGTTTCAGTTGTTTTCCCATGTTTAAGGGTCCAGTTGACTCTTCCAATGTGAGCTACTCTTTCATCTTTAGCTACCTTAATTTTCTTAGTCCAATTTAAACTCACTGCCTTATATTTTCAAAGAAAAAACAGCTTTTGCTGTGATGGATTCTATAATTTAAAATTCTTTTTCTTTTTACATCTTCAGTTCACTTTTCCTGTGAAGCTTCATTAGCCCTAACATTTTTTATAATGCTTCCAATTAATTTTTAGACACTTAGAGACTCAATGAAATAGTTCAATTTTCCTACTGCCTGACCACTTCAAGGGAGTATATTGGCAATATTAAGAAATCTATTTTGAGTAAAACAAATAAATTATTTCTCAGGAGGAGATATAGCCTCTGGAGAAGGAAAATGAGCTGTTGAGGAGGAATGGGCTGAAATGAAAGGATTCAGAAATACTTTCAGAGAATTTCTCAGCAACTATTCTAAAAGAGTAGAGTTGAGGCTGCAAAAGAAGCAATGGAGTGTAGAAGCAATGAAACTGAAATTGTCATTTAAAATCTCTATCTGATCTGTTATATACTAATGTGCTCATAGAAGTTGCCTTTAAACATGATGGCACACAGCCTGAAATATAACAGGTTTAGGTACATAGGTGCACAAAGTTATGCATAAAGCACTAAAAAGACATATTTGGAGCAATCTGTGTATGTATGTGTATATTGTATGTACATACACCTGTTGCATATGCACATACATACATACACACACACACATAAATATTTTACATATGTATGTCTTTTTGAGTTCTCAGTGAAGTTTAACCTAGTTTTGTGGGCAGAGGATGGATGATAGTTAGGGAAAATTACCTACGGCTTTAATGGGCTGATTTAAATAAATCATTTACAAGATTTCAGAAAACTGCTCTACTTTACACGTCCTCACCTTAGACGTACTTACATCCACTTGCTTCTGTGTTCTACTATTGAATGGAAGGCTATCTCATGGTGACAGGTAAAATAATGTTCATTAGTCTCTTTTCTTCCTAAAATCTTTCTTAGACTATGCTAGACTAAGCTAATAATTGACACTTAATTGTGAGCAGTAGCAGTAAACTAAAGCTATAGTAAACATCATAATATTGTCAAATGTATCTGCTGACTCTGAATCAAGGATTTACCTGCAATAAGGGTGAAATTTGCAGTAACAGCGGCTTGGTAAATATTCAATGTGTGCTACCACACTTTAAAATGTATTACCTGTTGACAATAATATAGTTTAATTTGCATTTACTACAGTTTAATTTTCATTTCACCATACTTTTAAATTATATTCAGCTAATGCATTTCTATTAACACGACCCAAAAGCAATCAGGACAGAACTTCTGCAGTGTAGCACTCTCAGATGTTGAAAAATCAGGTTACATATGCCTCCATAATCATCATTCATTTGCCCACTTGGACAACAGGCTGTAAATGCCCCTGTGACCTGTAAGAGTTTTACTGTAATTACTATTATTTTTTAAAAGGTATAATAGTGCTTAGAAATTTGAAGAAACCATAGTTCACATATTCACTTTTTTATTTTTGAGCATTTAAAACTAAACCACGAAAGTATATTTGTGGATCAATGAGGAAAGAAGCAAGAACTCTTGTGATTATGTCTGAAATCTGAAGTTGCTTTGACTTCTACAAATTGTAAATACTATCATTGTGATCCAGCCTCCAGCTGTTACTTTCTCAGCTTTCAATACTCGTTTAATTCTAAATGTAGTTTAAAGATATGAATTATGAGATGGTCCTCATCAAGCTATGAATACAAAAATGTTAGGTTTACTGGAGTTTTGTTAAAAAATGAAATCACAACATCCAAGAAGTAAACCCCCCTTAAAAAACCCACCTCAAACCACATTCATCTTTGAGAAGAGAAGCACTTCCTAGGTCAAAAAAATCAGGTTTCCAGAGAGCAACAGAATTGCAAATAGCGTTACATAGTCTAAATGTATTCTAGATAATGTAGAAATGCTAATTAAGTATGTCAGATGTAGTTAGTAATGAATAAGAATGTATTCAAACTATCTTTTAGTTACATTTTCAGGAGTGTTGCAAATGAACTGTGTTTTAAAAAGAACGGTTTTCATTTTGTGGAAATAAAAGAACTTAAAATGAAAACCTCATGGTATTCAACATTTCCTGAGAAGCAGATTAATTTTTGGCTATGAGAAAAAAAAAAGACTGATATTTGCTCCTTGCTCTACACTAATTATACTTATTGTGAGTAGATAATGCATTTAATATGTAGCATTGCTGGAAGTTCTTTTTATATTGTATGAACAAACAAACAAAGCCACTGATCTAAATATTTATTAAAGAATGTGGAATTGCAATTAAATGGAAAGAGGATGTTCACGGCAGTCCTTAATTCTTATTTCTTGGTGGTTTATATGTTGCTTTTGCAAGAGGTGTAAAGCTGAGAGGGAGAAGATTATAGTAAAGGGCAGTGAATAAATGATTTTGAAAAGTGAGCTTCACTGGATGGTGCCATTTTGGGGCAGCTGTAACACCACCATTGATGTTTTATTAAGCCGTGTTCTCATTCAGTCCCAGCTGTGAGAGTATTCATTCTTTGCAGGATGTACACTGAGAATTCTTTTCTTTTTCTATGTTCATCTGCATAACATGAAACATCTATTTAAATTTAGCAAAATCTTTAACTAAAAATATGTACTACATTTCACGTTCAATCATGAGTCAATTATGTATTGTCTAGTAGGAAAAGCAATTTGCGCTTGAATGAAATATAAATAATATCTTGGAGTAAAAACTGAGAGAAAGCTGCTTTAAAAGTAATCACTTAACTTCATATTTTCATGCTAAGTAGTTCATTTATTTTCTTTTTCAACTTTCTGAGATTTTAGTAAATAAATTAATAAATTGTTCTGTGATGAGTTTTGGTAATTCTTTCTGCTTTAAGTTGTGGTGCATGATAATACTTATTATGCTAACTGAGCATTCTTTGATGTTCCATAATACTATAATATCAGTGGTTATATATAAATGAGAGACCATTTGCAGATTATTCGTTCGTGGGAGAATGGAAAATTAATCTCAGATAATTTTTAATTAATAAATTAATTAAAAGCCAGCCTGAAATTACAGAATTTCCACAAAGAGTCTGTAAATCTGAAAAGGTCTGAGATCCATGAACAATTGTAGTGAATTCAGGACACCCACAGGCTTGGATATTAATATAGAAAACTACTAACAATATCTGAGTTTCCATCAAGTTGAACTATCGTGCATATATAGCATCAATGTGGACAGATTTTGTTTTTTCTTTCTGCCACAGAAGAAAAACAAAACAAAACAAACCGCAAAGATCCTCTGCTTATTCCGCCAGACCAAATTTCATAGATCGTGTATGTCCCGATATAATGTTGATGGCTTCACAAATGCACAAATGTGTTGTTGACATCCACTGTGACAGAATTATTGTATGCAGAGCTCCATCAATGAAAAAGCAGCAAAAGATGAGAAAATATCAAGTATTTGTTAATTTTCCTTGTTATTTTAGTAACCTTGTTTTTCTTGCAAGTTCTTTTTGTATCAGAAGACAACTTAGAGTGGGGAGAATTTATCACTATGTAAGTTTACAAAACACAATGATGCAGCTGGTGATTTAGAAATCAAATTGAAGTAGTGTTTCAATTCTTGTCAAGTAATTTTGATTTTAAAAAAAAGACAGATAAATGATACATACATCTCCTTTTTCCTCAACCAGTGTTGTATGTTTAAAGTTTAGATAGTAGCAAATTCTATTTATACTCTAAATTAACAGTGTTAAAAATTGGAACCTCTCTGTAATAAATTATTTCCAACTAGTGCTTTTCTTGATAAATTTTCACTGGGAAATGAAAACAAGATAAGAGCTAGAACTCCTGTGACCAAAAAATCTGACAAAACAAGACAACAATAACAACAAAAATCTCCAAACGTTAAATTCCACTCTTTTTATTTGTTAATTTTCCCCAGATGTCGATACAAAATCTCTTGTGTAATAATAGCCAAGCATGCTGTAGTGCAGTTTTATACTCTGAACTGTTTTGCTTTCCAAAAGTTAAGGGAAGAATTGTATTATTTACAGGAGCTTATTTATAATGATTAATTCATATGCCAGCTGAAGTAAGACTTCAGGCTTTCCTTGGAACTGGTGGTCACATTGTGCCAGCTTTTTCCTGGAGCAGTTTGCTGAGAGTTGCAGTAGAAGAGTCATTGGGTTAATTCTACACCAAGGGATTTTTAACTTGATTACTTTATATCTTTTCCTCTCTCTCTTTGACCAAGTAAAGTATTGTATGTGTTGTCAATTATCCTTAGCTACACGTCAACTCCTGAAAAATTTTAGTATATATTTTTCTTGACTGTTAAATACATACAGCACATCTTTCACCACCTTAATTACCATACTACAATTGCCATCCACACAGCTTTCAATCACAATTTCTGTATCCTCTTCTGCTATCTTACTAATTTCCTCTTCTACTCTTAAACTGAAAACTAACCTACCTCTTCATAATAACCTCCTACACCTACTTCTGAGACTTATTTCATCCTCTCTTCTATCCTCTTTGCTACTTTTATTATCATCCATATAACCCTGAAGCCCAAATTGCTTCTGGTATAATTACTCTCCAGAGAATATTTAGGTAGTTTTACCTATTTGTAATAATCCCTATATGACCAAATCTAGTAATTTTCCAAGCCAAAGTGCTGAATTTAGCTAATAATGAGCTCAATAATGAGATGCTGTGTAAGTAAAAGTCCACAAGTTCTTCAGCAAGACTTAATTTGGATATCATGAGAAGAGAAAAGGAGATTAAGATCATGGAAGTTATATTTTTTTTTCCCCTCAAAATTTGTAACTACAGCTGATCTACTTTGTCAACATCTACATCTGTCCACAGAAACAAAGTTTATAATAAATGACATTTTTTTGTGGAATGAAACTGTTAACAAGACATGCTTTCAACTCACATATATTATGTATATATATAGTCCACTTTCCATTTTATTTTCTGTTTTATTTTGTTCCTCCTTGGTAACCACTTATCTCTTTTCTTTTTGCTTTTACTCCTCCCCAACTCCCCCTAAAACAAAATCAATAAAAAAAAAAAATCAGAGAAGTGAAAATGGCTCAAGGAAATGATCATTCTTGTCAAGCCATGTCAAGAAAGGTCTGGGAGATTTTTGATCTGTGGGATTTTCTGACAGTCAGCTGCCAGGTATGAGAAGAAAGGAGTGAAAAGCTATTCCTAGTCTAAGAAAACGAACATATTCCCAAAGTCAAAGGAAAACCACAGTTTCTCCACTGGAACTTCAGTTCTTGAACTGCTGCTCATACTTAAATATCAGCACCTAGATGCTGGTGTGCAGTTGAATGCATGCAAAGGGGAAGAAAGAAATAATCCAGAACATTTGCATTCTGTTGAGGAGATAAGATATTGCAAGACAAGGTCAGCATTTCTTCTAGAATGACCAGAAACCTGGGTTATTCTACACCAGTAGAAAAGATCCATCTTGCTGATAGTTTGGCTTTCTTATATATAGCATGGGGAATGATCAAGAGGACAGTGACATAACTTGTCTCAAATTGTGACAGAAACACATGTCATAGGTCTCAGCCAGTTAGAACCAGCTTGCTTGACATTGGTGTTGGATGATGAGCATGTAGGAGAAATTAAAATTTTCAAGGACACTGTACCAGCCTATGTTTCATACATTTGGTATAAATAGATTCTGCCCTTCTCCAACATGAGAGATTTCAGTACTCAAAGACTTTTTCCTCTACTCTGGGAGTAATTCCTGACCCTCCCTTCTCTCAGTGAAGGCTAGTGAGACGTTGACATTTCCACAGGACATCTCAGTCATCTTTCTTTCATAGCCCTCTCTTTTGTGTTACGCAACTCAGTCTCATTAAATCCTCTTTGCTGGAATTTCTTTGGCAGCTCTGCCTTCTTGTGCTGCCCCTGCAGCTGTGGTCTCTGTGCCACAGTGAGGAGGAAAGCATAAGGGACATTCATCAGAGGATGAATCATCCTATTCAGAGTTCTTATTCAAACTGTCATCCCTGGAGATGGTCAACAATGAAATGAGTCTATGTCTGCAATCCTTACAAAAATCTTTGCCCTTGAGAGTCAAGGGGTTGTGGAGAGGCTGTTGTACAAGCAAGAGAGTAGGTCATTGTGTCTTCACTGATCTTGAAGGCTTTTCATCTCTTCACATATTTTTTCTGGTGATAAAGGAACTGCTGCACTGCTCTTCCCAGCCAATATCCTCCCTGCTGTAGGAGAAATTGGAAAGAGAATATAGTCAGACCATCTGTCCTGTATCTGCCCTGGAAAAAAAAAAAAAGCCAAAAAAAGAAGAAAAAAAGGCACTAAGCTAAGGCAACAACTATGGACGCTTAGCAAACTAGGTATAATTTCTGGAGAACTATTGAGTTGTCCTGATGGAAAAATGTCAGATATTTCAGACTTCGCAAGTTAGTTTCCTGAAGAGACTGTCTGATTTACATTAAGATTTGATTACCTCTTGATCCATTGTTACTGTGTGTGTATGTACAAAACAGACACTGGAAATATTGTTTACTCGGCAATGATGGAGAAATCTTTGGTGGCCTGTTGTGGAAAATTATTTCCTCACTGTATACTCCTGCCATATGTGTCTTCGGAACTGACAAGGTCTTTACAAAAGGCTTTTAGCCCTCCCACACAAAGATGGTATATGAGGTCCCTGCAACTGTTCTGATCAAAGTTTGCTTGGCTATGAATTGTTAATGCTTGCACTACATTACCATAAGATGAGTTTGTTGTGAAAGGAGTGCTATTCCCCATATCATTTCTGACAGATATGTCATAACTGTTTTCTGGCCTCTGCTTACAGTTGTAGGTTTCCATGCAGAGAGGTAGAGCTGTAAAGTCTTACTTGATGGTTTATGATCCTACAACTGTAGAAAGGTAATCTTTGAGGTAGGCCAAAGCTGTTAGCATGAATCATCAATATCCGCAAGAACAAGTGGTCTGCAGTACTGAGATACTGTGTACCTCAGTAGTCATTTGACAGGATGAAAGTCTACTGCAAGTGGATTATTAAATCTTCAGCAATCAAAAGACATGTACTTTCTTCTCTGCTGTTATTTATGCCTGGAACTATATGTTTCAGTGTTGTAGGTAGATATACATCTATCTTCATGGAATTATTTCCTTGTGGCTGGTCATTATAAACCAAGATAAAACAGTTTCAATAGTCATTCCTATACACAACAATATTTTCAAAATATCTTGTAATTAACTGGTTTAGGGCTGCCCTAGGAAAATCATCTTCCCTTATCACATCCTCAGAGACCAAAACATAGTAATTGTTTTAGCTTTTGATCTGTTGCACAAGTGAACTAGTGCAGTTTGACCCCATGCTTAAATTCGACCTGGTGCATTCACATTTCTTTATTTGGATATTCATGAACAGCATATGGAGGACATGTACTAAATAAGTATAAATATAAAATGGCTGATAAATATTGAACTTTTTCCAGCTATTTTGGTGCTAACTATTCATTATACGAGTTTTATGCCACTGTGACACCATCGGAAGTGACAATTGATACTCTGTAGATTGGGCATTTCTTTTGTTATATTTGAGTAACTTCGGGCAAGTGATGCAATTTTGGAATATTTTAAAAAGTTCAGTCATTGAACCGATCCATTAAATGGGGAAATGATTTGTTTTCTCAAGTTGCTTTGCTTTATTTTCTTAATTCAACAGAAAGAGCAGTTTATAAAGAACATTGCACTTATTCTGAATCTGCTAAATCGTGATGAGATCTTATCACAAAATCTATTTCTCCAGGTTGTAATCAATCATGTATCTATTATGATTTTCTGTATCTGTTGTGATTTCCTGTATCTGCTATGATTTTTGTTATGGTTGGAACACAACATAACCTTCTATGCTCCCTGTGTGGCCGAACCTGTGGTTCCGCAGTCCTGCCCCCGACTAGCTCCTCGCCTATATGTACTGGGCATGATGTCAGTATGGTGTCAACTACTTGTTGGCCAGCCTGGGTCAGCTGCCCATGCTGTACCCCTTCCTACTGCATCACTGAAGTTAACCCCATCCTAGCCTAAACCAGGACATTCCACCCCTTATTCTATATCACCTGTGTCATGCCTAGTTTTACAATATATAACATCTAAACACCACGCTTCCTCTCCCTGGAAAAAAAATCAACAAACCAAATATGGGTACACACAGAGAAGTATATAATTCCCTTAGTTTATAAGCCATCTCCCTAACCTTCCCATTGAGTCCATTTAGTCCATAACTCCAGGTCTTACTCATCATAAATCTTTTGCAGCAGGGCAGGTGGGGTGTGTGTGTGAGATAGATCATTGCATGCAGTATCAGGAGTCTGCAGCTGGTCTATTTGGTGTGTCTTGTCTGTAAGTTGAAGGCACTGATCTTGAGGACATCACTGAGCACCAGTTCACATTCCACTATTCTGTGTCTTGCTCGTCCAAGTCCATCATCCTTCAGTGATCTGGGTGGTTCTTACTGTAGTGTCAGTGATATGGCATAGAGCAACTATGGTAATGCTGATGTACAACAACAAAGTTGTTTAACATCTAACATAATACAATTCAATTCATGGGATTCACAGGCTATTCTCACCCATAATCAAATTTCCTTGAGGTACACACTGAAATTCCTCATCCTTGCACATCACCCACCAAGTGTACCCAGGTCCCTGAGCAAAAACAATTCCACACATGGGTTTGCTTTTACTCAAGGTAGGACTCACCCAGATTGCTTTCCCTAACAGATCTTTTATGTGCACTACAGGGACTTTATCCCCTTCTACAGTATGTAAAATTGCATATTGGACAGGGCCAGCTCTGTTGACAGATCCTCTGGTGTTAGGGCAACAACAGTGTCAGTTGCTTCTGTTTGAATAGTCACAGTTGTTGCTAGGGTGACATTCCTAATCTGTACAAGTAAAAAACTCTTCCAATACCCATTCATAATTCTTTTGTATGTCAATCCCTCCATAGCTACACAACCTCATAACAGTCTGAAACAAAAATTTTGCAATCCTACCCAAGAAAAACACCCTACGTAGAGGACAGAACAATAAAACTACAATGGCTGGGACATTCCAAGTATATTCTGTATTGTCAAAAGCTATTGCAGTCAACCTGAATGAGAAAGGGAGAATGGAAAAAACAGGAAAAACTATGTCCCTCCATTTTCCTCATGAATTGAGTGTCATTATTGTCACTAAATTCTGAGAGGAAATGTCCAACTTGCAAAAATGACAACCAAGTCATGTACAAGCACTGGCCTAGCTCCATACCCAGTGATACAACCATAACATAAGCCAATATGAACCACTATATCAGAATGAGTGCTTTTGTCTTTTTCCCAAAGGCAATAAACACTATTACAGAGAATACATAGCTCATATAAGAAATTATTGGCCAACACCATTTAAGCATATAAATCGACATCGTGACCAGCAACTTTTTAACCAATATCAGAAGTGTACACAATAAAATTGTTTCAGCCCACTCTGTCTTATTTCAACCCTGCGAGCCCCACGTTGGGTGCCAAAATGTTGTGGTTTTTGTCCAGCCAGGGACAAAGAGCCACGAGGGTGTTCGCTCACTCCTCCTCCACCTGGGGGAACAGAGGGGGAACTGAAGAAAAAGGGGAAAAACCCACATATGTTGAAATAAGAACAATTTAATAGAACAACAATAAGAAGAAACAAGTTCAGGAAAAACAGTTATAACAGTAAATGAGGGAATATACAAAAGGAATGGTTTGTGTGGCAGCTGTTCATCACCCGGGACCCGACGTGACGCTCCCAACCGACTGCTGAAACCTGTGGTTCCGCAGCCCTGCCCCTGACAAGCTCCCCGCCTATATGTACTAGGCGTGACATCAGTATGGTATTGAATACCTGTTGACCAGCCCGGGTCAGCTGCCCATGCTATACCCCTTCCTACTGCCTCATTGAAGTTAACCTCATCCTAGCCCAAACCAGGACAGTAATGATAATAGAAATCTTCTACAACTCTACTAGTAATGGCTGACCAACAACTGACAGAGGATATCTGAGAACTACATGGGCCTAACAAGAGAGGTATTAATAAACCTTGGCGGCTGAAAGCTCCTAACATGTTCACACAGTTTGGGAGGAACGGTTGCAAGGAAAGACAGGTGGTTACAGATTTCATCTTTCCAGTATGCTAAATTTCATGCATTGTGGGAAGTGTAATATATATTTCCCAGCCATTGGTTTAGAAACCATAAACTTATATTTTCCATGCTCTTATATATTCCCCTTTATGAGACTACACTTTCAGTAACTGGAAGAATAAGAAATGCTTCCATCATAAGAACCATCATGCTTTTAATACTGACTGTCACTATTTGGGTTTTATCACTAAATAGTCATAGTTAAAAGCCCTATATATTCTAGAGATGCTATAAAATGAAAACACGTTATTTTGGACACAGGATGTCATAATGTGTTTTTACATATATTTGTTTTCCTAACAAGTGCAAAATATGCAGTAATTATGCATACAATTGTAACTGTGGTGAAGAAAGGGTGGAAAGACCAGAACAGGTTATCATAACACAGAACAGTTCATTTCATGAGCAACAGTGTTCTATAGTAACTAATTTGTGCCAACAAACTTTGTAATCATTTCATCACATTATTTTATATTTCTAAAATGTTTCCAACATTAACTCTGTCTAGACTCCTGTATATTTTTTTTCTCATTTGTAAGATGTCTATATATGTGAATATACCTGAATATATAAGTGTACATATCTACACACATATGAAATGACCACTCACTGCCCAGTAGACTTGTAGGATACTGTTTTAAAAGCCACAATGCTTTTTTCTAAAAGTGACATCTACCAAGACAGTTTTTCATATGCAGATATATAGCAAGCAGAACAGATGAAACCTGGACATACATCACTGTAGCTCATTTGTCAGGTAGAAAATGGAACTTTTAACTCAGAAACATAGGCATCTTTCTTTGACTTTTAAAAGTGTAAGTACAAGGAATGAAATACTGTGTCCCAAGTAATTTACCCGAGCTCATATTCATTGTTTTGGAGTCATGACATTATAATGCAAGACCCAGGTGCCAACAGAAATATGTGTGCCTATGTGTAAATCTCTTTTATAACACTTTCTATGATTAATAAATAGAAATCAGTACATGCTTCATGTAAAACCTTTTATCGTAATTCTGCAAGATGTTTTGGGTTATAATTTCAAATTAGTCTCATTTTTGTTATAGGAAAGTAATAAATTTTAAAAATATTTTTGGTATTTATGCAATGTGCTGCATCCTTTGAAATAACATTAAGACATTTGTACAAAATGGGAAATGGTTTCAATGCATAAATGACAACCACAAGATTGTTTTTCTTATAAAATGTGAAGCTCTAAAATCTATGTTCAATTTAAAAACAGGGAAAAGAGATTTAAAAAAATTTGCTTATTATTAAAAAGTAAATCACATAGCAAATGTATAATGAATTCATTTTATCTCAGGACAACAATTTTTACTCAGTCTGCCTTTTTACAGACTTTATTTTATGGAGTCTCAATCAAATAAAGTCAAGGAAAAAAGATAAGTGTCAGGTGGTCCTAGTACAGGATAATTCCTCTGTATGCTGCTGTTATATCTTTGGAGGCTGCAGACTATTAAATTGCACTGATTATACCTGTTATCCTAATGCATTATTCATGAAATTGGCACCACAGCATCTTCAAACAGTCTGTCATTTTCCATTACTTTCCATCAAAGAAACCATATGCTGTTCTTACTGGATATTGATACTAGGGCACATAAAAAGTAGACAGTCACATGGAAACATCATTTGCTTTCTGATGAGCTTTTCAAACAGTTATTATTAAACACAACTTTTAATGGCCTGTTTGATTATTCAGTGCTTAAACTGTGAAACATCAAGAAGGATGGCGATTGAAGACTGCTCTCTCTATGGTGAAAATGATTCAACTCTCATAAACAGCTTGATATTCAATGGAACTGCACTACAAGAAATACTATCAAGAGTGCTGTACATTGAATTTTGTTTTGTAGTTTTGTTCCTCAGGCATCTCTCAATTACAGTTTGAATATCTAAGAAAGAGTGCTTCATTATGAGAAGTCAGCCTGTTTCTCATCCTGTGTGGTTTAAATAATGTTTTTAAAAATCAAACTATTTTTTTAAGATCACTTTTAAGTTAATCAATAATTTGATTCTCTGTATTTTCTAATAAGCTTTCCTGAAAATTTTGTGAAATTCTCTGTACACACTACCAGATAAGGGAAGAAGTCCTCTCAAACTCTTTAGGTCTCTATGTAATGAGAAAGTATAACAATTTGATCTGTTCCTATCTATATTTTTTATTTCCACTATCCTCTCAATTTCTTAATGTTTTTATAGGCAATTACTTATTTTATAATATGACTTTTGTAAAACATAAAACTCCATATATTAAGATCAATATTTTTTGAAATATACTGATTTTTTCACTTTTTTTTTTTTTAAACTGAATTTTAATCTGCATTGAAATCCATTGCCATCTGAGCCATCAGTTGTTAGTGTTAGGTTAACATTTGAACTCGGTGATCTTCAGAGTCTTTTCCAACCTAAATGATTCTAGGATTGTGATCAATCGTATCAAGTTGTGGCACTGTATTCATAACCCTGTACAAAGCATATAGTTTATAGGGCTAAGATAAAGAGGCATCAAATCCATATATACAGAGAGAATTTAGAAAGCATGGTGTTGGCTTCGTTTTACTTTTTGGCTTAATGTTCTTTTTATTCCTTCAGTGTTCCTAATTCAAAACTGAGCTGAAAATTCAAGGTCTGGGTCACCACTTGTCTACACATAGGATTATGGGAAATAACTGAGGTGCACTCAGTGGAAATACATCTACATATAGTCCATGAGATTGAGTTTGATCCCATATTTCTAGACTAGTATATTCTCTTATGAAGACATTAGAGGCACATGGAGACAAGCTCCTGGGAGTCCTGCTTGCTGCTGCTATAACAGGGGGTTCTGTGTGCTCTATTGTGAACACAGACATTTTTCACACAACAAACTAGTAGAGTTGATAGCTGAGAAATGCACTTCAGGTAGATCTGGATGAAGTTACAAAGAACCAGATCAAACAATCTGTCATGTTAGATGAAGTAGGATTTTTGGATTCTCATATTGGATACAATCTGGATTCAAAGCGTCAGATTTTTTTAAAATTACTTTGCCCTTAATGGATCTTCTCGGGGATACAAATTTATTTTTAGTGGACAGAAACAGTGCTAGCTAGTACTTTTAAATCTCTGCAGTCTTATGTTAGAGTAGAACAGTTTTTACATAAACTAATAATCAGGACTGAGTCAAACTCATGTGAGTAAGAGTCATACAGTCACCCTTCTACTTTCTGCTTCCAGAAGTAAAGAATATTAGACTACTTGTAAACCTCTCAAAAGGAAGAACGTATCATCTGGGATTACAGGGAGGTAAAGTCCTCTCTAGGCCAGAAAAGCAGCCATGTGTTAGGACCCAGCATGCACGGGTGGATGTTGCAGCTGTGGTGGTTTCGCCAGCAATGAAGCACCACAAAGCCATTTACTCACTCCTCCCTTGCCAGTCCTGTTTGATGGGGAAGAGAACTGGAATCATAGAATCGTAGAATGGTGAAAGAAAACAAAACTTATAGTGGGGATAAGAACAATGTAATAACAACAGTAAGACAAAAATATAAACAATAGCAAGCATAAAATAGCATAACAATATTAAGATTAAAATATAACAATAATAATGATAATAATAATATAGAGAGAGGAATAAAATCCAAGACAAACACAAATGATGCACAGTGCAATTGCACACCATCCACTGAACTATGCCTGAGCAACGATCCACCCTTTCCCACCAACTTCCCCCAAGTTTATACATTGGGCATGATATCCTGTGGCACGGAATATCCCTTTTTTAGGTTGAGGTCAGCTGTCCTGGCTATGGTTCCTCCCAGCTTTCTGTGTACTCTCAATCTACCCACTGGCAAAGCAAGGTGAGAAGCAGAAAAGGCCTTGATACTGTGCAAGCACTGCTCAGCAATAATCAAAACATCACTATGTTAGCAACCATGGTGGTTTAGCCGTTTAGCCAGGTGTCTACCAAGTCTTAAAATCAATCTCCCTCCTAAACTGGACAGGAGAGAGAGAAAAAAAAAAAGGTTTGGCTTATTAAAGGAACAATAAGAGCAGGGAGATGAGAAATAAAACTGGATCTTAAAACACCTCCCCCCACCCCTCATGCCTCCAGGACTCTCCTTCCTTCCCCATCAGCAGCACAGGGGATGGGGGATGGGTGTTGTGGTCAGTTTGTTACAGATGGACTTTGCCATTGCTTCTTCTCACGGGGAGGCCTCCTCACACTCCCCACTGCTACACGATGGGGTCCTTCCCCGTGGGAGACAGTTCCTCACAAACTGCTCCAGCATGGAGCCTTCCACGGGGGCAGCTCCTCACACTCTTCCCCAGTGTGGGTCATCCTCCGGGACAACAGTTCTTCAGATACTGACTGCTCCAGTCAGAGTCCCTCACAGGGTCACAATCCTTGACAGCAAATCTGCTCTGACGTGAGCTCCTCTCTCCCCACAGACTCCTAGATCCTGCCAGGAACTTGCTCCAATGTGGGCTTCCCATGGAGTCACAGCTTCCTTCAGGCATCCACTTACTCTGGCATGGAGGCCTCCATGGACTGCAGAGGCACAGCTGCCTCACCCTGCTCTGCACCACAGGTCACAGGGAAGTCTTTCCTTCAGGGCCTAAGCACCCTCCTCTCTATCCTTCTCCACTATCCTTAGTGTCTGTGGAGATGTTTTCACATTCTCACTCCCTGTTGCTGCTGCAGTTTAGCAACTATGCAACAACTTCTTGTCCTTATCAAACATGTTATTCACAGAGGTATTATCTAAGTTACTAATTGGCCAGGCCTGGGTCAGGTGTGGGGTCCATTTTAAAATTTACTGGCCCTAGCCCTATCAGCTACAGGGGAAGCTCCTGGTAGCCCTTTGTTTAAAGAAGCCACCTCTGTAGCTCTCCTCGCTACAAAAAAAAACTGGCCCAGACAAAACCTCTACAGTAATGTTCTTTTCAGCACAAACTCAAAACATAGCACTATACCAGCTACTAAGAATTAACCCTATCCCAGCTAAAACCAGGGCAACAACTTCTTTTCTCCTTTCAGAGGTGGGATGTGGGTGATGACAGTCAGCTTTATTGCGGGCTGACCTGGAAATAGGTCTGGGAACAGCTTCTGTGGACCAATCCTTTTCCCGCAAGAGGCTGTGCTTAGATCCTTTGCCCTGCCCCTCTCCTGGGTTATGATGTAAAGTTTCCTGTGCCATGACATTCTCTCACTGACCTGGACACCCATATTGTGCTTGGCAAGGCTTATCCCTGTCTACTTCCCTGTGCCCATAGCCCTCCCAGCAAACCCACAACTTTTTTTTACCATCACTGATCTTTCCATTCTCTACTGGTTCAGGTACTGTGGGACTGGACCTCTTTTTTCATGAGATCACTGCCCACTATTCTGACACCATGCTCTCAGGTCATTTTCCTCATGGATCTTCCCAGGCTTGTATCTTCCTGACACCATGCAGTATTGCATCCATACAACAGAGAGCAAGAATTTAAATTGCAGTTCAGCCCTTTGGGCTCCAGAAGGTATGAATATCATCAAAGTTCTGTGACAACTAAGATTTGTGAAAGTGATGACAAAGCTGCTAAATATTCAAATGATTACTTTCTAGCTGTTGAAACAATCTCTTCAGTGCTGAGCTACACTCAAGAAGTACTTTTCCCCAAAGAAAATTCCTGTACAAAAGGGTCTGAGATTTGTAGGAAATCTTGTCAGAGATTCCTATATTTCAATAGGTATCATTTGCAATTAATTCCTTGTTTGCTTGTTTATTTTGTTAGTGTAGTGTTTCCTATACAATGTTCATTATGATACTAGCATTTTTGAGGTTTCACAAGGAGTGTATGTTATTGGCATCTCCTACACTGTCAATAGAAGTCTGCTATCAACTGAAAAAATGTGCAGTTTTACTTGTGGGATTATTATAGTGCATTCACAGCTGGAGATGTGACAGATGCAGCTGCTTGTACACACTATCCTTTTATTTTTTTCCATTTTGTTCATTGAATTTTCCTTCTTTTTCTCCATATGTTTGATAACATCAGCATATGTTCTCTGCCATAGCAGATGACCTTTAATTGTATCACATGTTGTGAGAGTGATGTTATTTGACTGAAGATTTACCTTGAGAATGTCTCGAGAATGTCTCAATACTATCTAATGGGTCATTCTTAACCATTCACTGTATTTAAAATGTCTGTAAAAAATGCTTATGGATGGTTGGTTTTTTGATAGATGCACCAGATGTTTGGTGCAACTCAGCTCACAGGAGCACTGCTTTGTTATGAGCTGTAGGTAATGCTCTAAGACTAACTATTCAAGACATTTAATGATTTTGTGTCAAGAACATGAAGTGACCCGATGAGTGACTGCCTTAATCATATGATGTGACAATTCTAATGAAAGATACAGATAAATAAAGAAGTAGTAAGAGCAATTGCTTGGTATTCACTTCTGTTTGAAGCCAGATTTTTTTCCATTACAGCCATGCCGCTTTTCCCTGTAACTACCAGCTTATGCTGTCCTCTGTGTGACTCTGTTTTTATGTATGCTTCACTCAGCATACACTGAAGTAGTATTAGAATTGTCCTAAAATTTCAATATTTATTATTGTTTTAACATGCTTTCTACCAATAACAAGATGCTCTTCAGGTGAAGCCATTTGTAATAACTAACATACCTTCATATACATGCATGTGAAACCATTACTTAAACCCTCGTAGACTAAACCTATCAAAAAATACTGCCTTGTCCTGTCTCATTTTAGGTAAAAAAATAGTTCTAAGATTTCACCTTTGCTTCTGAAACTTACAGTCTTAAGCCTGTACAGAGGTATCTCTAGCTGTTTTCACAGAATACCATTACTAATGGATATTGTTAGAGGCAAGGAACATACCTAGACTTTGACTTTACTCTCAGAATTTTCCTTGATTTTGCCTGTGAGCAGATCGTCACTATTCTTCATCACACAGATTACCTTTAGGGAGGACTCTTTCCAGCAGATTCAGCAAATCATTATTCTGTCAAGGACATTTTTTAGAAACAGTAGTTTCCACTGTCACTAGTATGCTTATATAGATGGATGACATTTCGATTTTACACTCTCAATCTATTGTCACTTTATTACATACAGTGATTACTAGTTGCTCTGGTGTGAAAAGAAAAAAAATCTCCATGCTTAGAATCATACAATTGTCCCAGCTCTATCAACCACTAGACCATTTTCCTAAGTGCAACATCCAAATGTCCCTTAAAAATCCCCAGGGATGGTGACTCCACTAGCTCCATGAGCAGGCTATTCCAATGTCTGACAAGGCTTTTAGTAAAGAAATTCCTCCTAATATCCAGCCTGAACCTCCTCTGGTGCAACTTGAGGCTGTTTCCTCTTGGTCTATTGATTATTACTAGGGAGAACTGACTGGCCCTCACCTTGCTACAGCTTCCTTTCAAGTAATTGTAGCAAATAATAAGGTCTCCCCTGAGCTTTATTTTCTCCAGGCTAAATTTACTGAGAATTGGTAAGAATTATCACTGATTTTAATGGCAGCCATTGCTTTACCCTGAAGCATCTGGATAATGATTTTAAGATTTACTGACACAGCACTCCCAGATGATCCTGAGCTGGTTGCTGTGAAACTCAATCTGATTCTATTCTAGTTATGGCAGATTGACAGTTTAATAAATAATGTGTACTATACCTGAAACCTCTGATGAGATGCTACATATTGCTGCTGAGAATTTTGCTTTCCAATTGACTATCCTTAGTCTTATTCAGTCATTGAATTATAGCTGTGTCTAGGGATCAAGCCAGACATCTGCCGTTTTAAATATTTCACTGTTTAATCCTTCAAGGAGTTTGATTTTCATTGTTTTGAAGCCATTAGACAGTTATTGACATGTGACTCCTCTTTAAGCAAAGTTCAGGCCAGAAATCTTCATCATGTATGACTTCTTATAGAGCAAATGCCAAAGTGACAATATCACTGTGTGACTATCCTGTTGCGATTAACAAATAACTGAATATCAATACTGTATCAGTGAAACCAAGCAGAGGATACAAGGAACATCAAGTGAAAAATAAGACCTTATTTGATTTTTTAATGCCATGAACATAACAATTGGTCTGTTTGTACAATAAAATTTGCATTGCTATACAATTCTTTTAACAACATGATGCAGAGATCAGCAGGTCACTCTTGACCCCACATATGAATGTTGGAGTCAGTAGGTAGATTGCAAATAATGTTTGTAGTGTTATTTCGATTTCCATATGAATAGGATATTCCTAACATTGGAAAATTAAGGAAAGTAATAACGTGTTTTTCAGGTACATTGGCAGTAAAAGGACAATTAGGGGGAATGTGGGCCCACTACTAAACACAGAGGCACCTGGTGACTGAGGATGCAGAGAAGGCCAAACTACTGAATGCCTTCTGTACTTTAGTCTTTATGGCCAAGGTTGGCCCTTGAGAAGCCCAGTCCAACAAGGATAGTAGGATGGCTTAGACAGCAGAGGATTTGTTGTGGGTGGAAGAGGAAGAGGTTAAAGATGTGTTGGCCAAGCTTAATACTCATAAGTTAATGGGTCCTGATGGGATGCATCTGAGAGTGCTGATTGCTAAGCCTCCATCATTTTCGGACATTTAAGGAGGACAGGCAAAGTGCCTGACTACTGGAGAAAGGCCGATGCTGCTCCACTCTTCAAAAAGGGCAAGAAGACAACGCAGGAAACTGCAGGCCGATCAGCCTCACCTCCATCCCTGGAAAAGTGATGTAGCAACTCATTCTGAATGTTGTCATTAAACATATGAAGGAAAAGATGGTTGTCAGGGGGAATCACCTTGGATTCACCAAAGAGAAATCCTATTTGATCAACCTGATAGCCTTCTATGAGGACATAGCTGACTGGCTAGAGGAGGGGAGAGCAGTGGATGTCATCTACCTTGACTTCAGCAAGACTTTTGACACTCTCACGTGACATCTTCATCAGAAAGTTAGACAATGTGTGTTGGATGAGTGGATGGTGAGATGGATCGAGAGCTGGTTGAATGACAGAGCTCAGAGGGTGGTGATCAGTGGCACAGAATCGAGTTGAAGGCCTGTGGCCAGTGGAGTTCCTCAGGGATCGGTTCTGGGGCCAGTCTTGTTCAATATCTTCATCAATGACCTGGATGAGGGGACAGAGTGTACCCTCAGCAAGTTCCCTGATGACACCAAACTGGGAGGATTGGCTGATTCCCCAGAAGCCTGTGTTGCCATTCGGCAGGATCTCGACTTGCTTGAGAGTTGGGCAGAGAGGAACCTCATGAGGTTCAACAAGGACAAGTGTAGAGTCCTGCATCTTGGGAGGAACAACTCCATGCACCACTACAAGCTGGAGAGCAGCTCTGTAGAGAGAGACCTGGGAGTCCTGATTGATAATGAACTAACCATGAGCCAGCAATGTGCCCTTGTGGCCAAGAAGGCAAATGACATCCTGGGATGCATCAAGAAGAGTGTGACCAGCAGATTGAGGGATAATATCCTCCCCTTCTCCTCTGCTCTGATGAGACCTCATCTGGAGTCCTGTGTCCAGTTCTGGGCTCCTCAGCTCAAAAGCACAGGGAACTACTGGAGAAAGTCCACCACAGGGCCACTGAGATGATCAGGGCACTGGAACATCTTTCAGATGAGGAAAGGCTGTGGGAACTGGGGCTGTTTAGTCTAGAAAAGAGGAGACTGAGAGGAGATCTCATTAATATTTGCAAAGATCTAAATGGTGGATGTCAAGAAGTTGGGACATCCCTTTTTTTCTATTGTATCTAACAACAGGACAAGAGGTAATGGTATGAAGCTGGAACACAAGAAGTTCCATTTAAACATAAGAAAAATCTATTTCACTGTGAGGGTGAACAGCCCTGGAACAGGCTGCCCAGAGTGGTTGTGGAGTCTCCTTCCTTGGAGGTCTTCAAGACCCACCTGGACACATTCCTATGTGACCTGCTTCTGGGTAGACCTGCTTCTGCAGGGTGTTTGGACTAGATGATCTCTAAAGGTCCCTTCCAACTCCTACTGTTCTATGATTCTATGTAATGATTTACCACTTTCTCATGGTTTGACATGACAGCCTTTTCTGGTAAGGCGGAAGGGACTGTAAATATGGCTTCTGTAAGTAGTTGCTCGAAACTCTCCGCAGCTCTGAGCCAGACCCACTGCTGGGACTGAGCCAATTAGACTTCTCCATAATCACATTTAAGAAGAAGCCGGAAGAGGAGGTTTATCTAGTCAATCCCACTGACATGACGTTGATGTTCACTTCATTAGTGTCTAATCTGAAGCAGAGGCCTGTTTTCTAACATGTGAACACAGTAGGAAGCAGAGCTGAAACAGATTCAGCAGAAGAGTGTTACATAGAGTTGTGAACTGCAGAGATCAAGCATATGATAAAGAAGTTGTGGTGACTTATCAAATCTTGTGTCAATAGTGTTGTGTTTGAAATTTTTATTAACATATTTAGGATCCTCTACGTACACTTGTTTTTGCTTTTACAAAATTGTATCTTTTGTCAGAAGTAAATGACACAGGCAAGTGGTTTTCTTAAGAGACATTTTCCTTTTACATCACCAGAGTGAGAACATCGGTCACACTTCTTAGGACAACTACAATGGATGTGAACTATTCTGTTACTTCAGATCTCTGGTGAATAATGACCTCTCTCTGTGCAGTTTGTAGTTGATTGACTTTCAGCAACAGTCTCTGTTATTTACCATTTTCTTAACTTTAAGATTTAATTGATTAAAGATAATAGCATATATTAGATAATACTGAATAGATAAAGCACAGAAGAGCCCACACAATTAGTTGATTACACTGAGAATGTGCCAACCGTGCCTTGCCTATGAATGTATTTAATGTATTTTCTTTCTCCCAACTTAAATGGGCTTATTGTGTGGGTTTTTTTTTGGTTTTTTTTTTTTAAGAAAGCAGCTCAATTTAGAGCAGAGGACATAGATCCCTAATAAAGCTGCATTTCAGCGCAGTTGGTTTTTTTCTGAAATTACACAGAAGATGGAACTAAGGACAATGCTCCAAGTATATCATAAGTTATGTAACACTGCAATAGTTTTGGATGTATAAAAACAGTTGCATATATAAAGTTACAAAGGGAGGTCAGGTTGAGGCACTTTTGAAATTTAATAAAAATTGAGACGCAGTGTACGTATCTGAAGAAATCTCTTATTATAGTAAAAGTAACTAAAACTGTTATTCAGCAACAGCATGGTTTTTATGACCATCCTCAACCAGCTGTGTCTGAGTGATACATTTTCTTCTCTCTCATTAAAAATATCAAGTTGGAATTCTCTGTATTTTGAAATCTGTTTTCCTTTGGTATCATGTCTTCCTTTGAGATACATATATTTTGAACATATAATGCACAGCTTATCATTTCAAACGGAAGAAGAGAGTCAATGAATAAAATAAGTGCTTATCTTACTGTGAAGGAACATAATATCTGTGTCTTGATTATAGACAGGAAAGAAAGGGTCTTCATGATGAAATCCTGCCTGTTACCAAGATTTTCAGATTTTTTTTTTATCTTTTGTTTCTTTACTAATGGATCTATATTGGAAAACAGTCATGAGTTGAATTCCATATCACTTTTTCCATTTAGAGCAAGTACATATATTCAATCTACTTCTCCTCTTGCTTTCAGCTTCGTTTTCAATTCATTTTCATAAAAAAAGGTCATCAATAGAAGGCATCAATAATAAAACAGAAAGACCTTTTTGAACTTATTCCAAGAAGTTAACAAGTCAGGAAGAAAACGGGTATTGTTTAAGTACTCATAGTAAAATTCTCTTGTACTTCCAAAATGTCTTTCTTACCATTTACTTTTCTTCGTGTTCCAAACATAAGAAGAAATTCTCTGTCTCTGACGTGTACCACAGACATGGGCAGAAAATTTTCCATTGGTCTGTGGAGAAATGACTACTAACTTGGTGATTATCACAAAATCACAGATTCACAGGATCTTAAGGGTTGGAAGGGATCACAAAAGATCATATAGTCCAATCCCCCTGTCATAACAGGACCACCTAGAGTGGGCCAAACAGGAACTCATCCAGGTGAGTTTTGGATGTCTCTATCTATATCATAAAAGAATGATCAATGTAATCCCACATGCTCCCTCATTCCTGTGGTTAACAAAGAAACCTAGCAACATTTCCAACCTTTAAGCTATTATTCTCATGTCAATATCATTTAACTTACACAGTGAGAGGTATTTCTCACACAACAGTTACCACTGGAATGTTCACGGTCATCTTACTCTGATCCTTTTCAATATCTTTACTTCTGTTATTTACCACGTGACTAGGTTAACATTACATTATTGAAAGAAATGTGGACAGTCAAAATAAGAATGCAGATTTTTCTTACTTAAACGTAAATTTATATATCTTGATGTATTTACCTATATTGATGCTGTCTATAATTCATGCAATAATTTATAAATATGTACTAGTATAAAGCACATGAATTATTGCTTTGCCATTTTCCTTATTTACATGATTAAAGTTGTCAATAATTTAAAATAAAAATATTATCTATCTTATGGAAATGTCGTTTTCTCATCTGTTAAATGTTACTTTAATTTGAAAAAAACATACATGAAAAGAAAGAGACACTAAAATTTCTCAGAACTAGCTACCTATTGTCTGGTCTCTAGAACAATGGGATGTGTAGGCTCTATTAAATATTTTTAGCCTATGGACTTACTGAATTGTATTTTAATATAACAAAAGAAGTCTCAAAACATAGATGATCCTTCCATTTTTACTTGTCATTCAAAATTGATTGGTGATTTTTTAGAGACACATTTTCAATAATCTGTCTTCCCAAAGAGTTCACCAACTACCACAAATTGCAATACAAGTCCTAAAACCAATATTTTTCCAAGTCTTACAGACAAATAAAAGAAAGTAAACAAAAATAATAGAACCCTGGTTATCATCTAGAGAACTTTTTGATAAAAAGTGAAATGAAGGGTGAATTGTATTGTCTAAAAATGGTGTTTTGGGTTTTTTTAAATCAGAATTTTATTTTTTTTTCGTGCTCTATGGATTGTAATGAATAAGAGTTGGAAACAGCTAACAGAATTGACTTTGATTTACATATCTAAAAAACATCTTTATTAAAGACATTCTGTACTTCAACTATATGTAAAATATTTTCAGTTATACTATTTCTCTATAATAATTTACCCTTCTGTTTTACATTACCAATGGTGGGAACAATTTTATGTTTTCATTTTCCATTTTTATCAGTTTTACATTCACTGTGAAAGTATATACTTCATCAAATAGAAGGATGACAGATTGGAAATTATATTTTGCCCATAGAAATGTTATAGGTTAAAAAACAAAGCAAGTTGACTAATATTGATTTTATTTTCCTCTGTGCTAATACAAGTATCAATGGACATTTAAAAAAGATTTGTATAGCTTCAACTTTAAAATAATAGCAGACTTTTTCAATCTTGATTTAGATGCTGACATACTTCTAATTATTAGCAGCATTCATTCTGTCTGCTTTTACTCTCCTTCTTAAAAGAGCTGTAAAGTAACACCAAGCTGAAAATAGACACCCCTCACCTCCAATTATTTAAAAGTGTATTACAGTCTACAATTCCCTTTATATAAAATTCTAAATAAGAAAAAATGAATTTTCAAGTCTCATGTGAGTGATATAGAAAGTTTTCAAATTATACAAATGTATTCATTACAATGCAAGCTTCTCTGATTGTAAAGAAAGGAAAGGAATTAAAATAACTTGCATCATAACTAAATCATTATAAAACTCAATTTACAAGAAAGAAATTTTTGGACATACTTGAAAAGTTGTCACTTTCCCTTTTTTGTTAGTAAAATACAGCCAATGGCTTAAAATGTTGGTTTTTCCATAGTCACTTCCATTAATTCTATTCCTTAGCAAATGTTGTACTGTAATAGGCCATCTTACTGGTATTTCATGAAGCTTTTTTGAAATTTCACAAGAGTTATTTGTGAAATCAGCCAGCTGTAAAGAATTTTGAACATTGGCATATGTTGAAGTAGAATGAACTTGGATATCACAGGGGAAGAGAAATATTTCCAAAAAGCAACCCTAGATATTTCAAATATTGCTCTAATCTTTTTCCTATTTGCATTTTATCCATTTCTTTATCCAATATTTATTCATCTACCTTAGACAGACTAAAAAAAAAATTAAATTTAAATTACAAGCCTTACAGACAGATGGATTTTAACACTTACATAACATCAACAGATAATATACTTTTAGTTCATTTTTTCTCTAGAGTGGATACCATGTTTCTGTCAAAGTTTTCACAATTTAATGCAGGTTATGTTCACATCTCATCTAAACTGCTTCTTTGTATACATGCTTTCCTCCAGCTTATAGTTAAAATAGAAGCAGAACTATCAAATATTAATCTTCTTTTGGAACCATGGAGAAGAAAAAGCACAATGGAACAAAAATAAGCACAATGATTCATGGGTTTAGAATGTTACTGGATACTGATATAACAATCATGGTCATGACCTACAAGATTTACTCGACCGCTAGATGTGTAAAAATTGTGACCCCAGGGTGCTGTGGTGGTGTAGGTCTTCCTCCCCGAGCCACATTGCTATGCTGGAGTCAGACAATATTGTACTCTTCTCTTGATTACTTGTGTGGTAAACTGAGACAACCTGGAATTTTCTCATCTTGGCTACTGGTTGAGACTCTTCAATACTCTATTGTTGTGGTTGCAATTACAGTGAGTTAGAATGATTAGGTGCTCTCTAACTGTATCTGAACTGCTTTCTGGGAAATGTAACATAGATTTCAACTGCCTGGCTCATAGTCCATTCTTGGGGAAAGCAAAAATTAACTGACAAGCACTGTGATCAAAATGAAAACTTACTGACCAATTCAATTGTCTTGTGATACACGATTTAAAATGTAGGATTCAGGATTTAAAGATTTGGTACCAATAATTCATTACAATTGCCAAACAGAGAAAAAGCTAGGTTAAGTTCTATATCTTTGTGCGTATATGTGTATGTAATTTGATTTAGAAGTTTTGGTGTATTTTGTATAAACATTATTTTTAAATGAATAACTAAATATTCTTGTTGATTATAGAAAAATTAAACTACTCTGATTATTGGCTGATGAGTATTATTAAAACCATATAAGCTGATCTTACGATTATTCATAACAAGTTTAGAAATCTTAAATTGCTACTATCTCAAAATTGTGTAAGATCAAGCTAAATGTTTTCTTTATCCTTTGTTTTAATTTCATTAGACATAAACTATTGACCAAGTCTGAGACTGAGTCCCAGTCCAGCTGCACCTAGGCTTTTCTGTCAGAAGGAATTTAGAAAATAAGGCACACCATTCTGAAAACTGTAACTCAATGGGAAGGCCTCCCTTTCTTTTTCTGATCCACTCTGTGCAAACCGTTCCAAACTGACATTTACTCT
>WBNH01008591.1:99852-155395 GCA_013401255.1 Urocolius indicus
TCCCTTTTTTGTTAGTAAAATACAGCCAATGGCTTAAAATGTTGGTTTTTCCATAGTCACTTCCATTAATTCTATTCCTTAGCAAATGTTGTACTGTAATAGGCCATCTTACTGGTATTTCATGAAGCTTTTTTGAAATTTCACAAGAGTTATTTGTGAAATCAGCCAGCTGTAAAGAATTTTGAACATTGGCATATGTTGAAGTAGAATGAACTTGGATATCACAGGGGAAGAGAAATATTTCCAAAAAGCAACCCTAGATATTTCAAATATTGCTCTAATCTTTTTCCTATTTGCATTTTATCCATTTCTTTATCCAATATTTATTCATCTACCTTAGACAGACTAAAAAAAAAATTAAATTTAAATTACAAGCCTTACAGACAGATGGATTTTAACACTTACATAACATCAACAGATAATATACTTTTAGTTCATTTTTTCTCTAGAGTGGATACCATGTTTCTGTCAAAGTTTTCACAATTTAATGCAGGTTATGTTCACATCTCATCTAAACTGCTTCTTTGTATACATGCTTTCCTCCAGCTTATAGTTAAAATAGAAGCAGAACTATCAAATATTAATCTTCTTTTGGAACCATGGAGAAGAAAAAGCACAATGGAACAAAAATAAGCACAATGATTCATGGGTTTAGAATGTTACTGGATACTGATATAACAATCATGGTCATGACCTACAAGATTTACTCGACCGCTAGATGTGTAAAAATTGTGACCCCAGGGTGCTGTGGTGGTGTAGGTCTTCCTCCCCGAGCCACATTGCTATGCTGGAGTCAGACAATATTGTACTCTTCTCTTGATTACTTGTGTGGTAAACTGAGACAACCTGGAATTTTCTCATCTTGGCTACTGGTTGAGACTCTTCAATACTCTATTGTTGTGGTTGCAATTACAGTGAGTTAGAATGATTAGGTGCTCTCTAACTGTATCTGAACTGCTTTCTGGGAAATGTAACATAGATTTCAACTGCCTGGCTCATAGTCCATTCTTGGGGAAAGCAAAAATTAACTGACAAGCACTGTGATCAAAATGAAAACTTACTGACCAATTCAATTGTCTTGTGATACACGATTTAAAATGTAGGATTCAGGATTTAAAGATTTGGTACCAATAATTCATTACAATTGCCAAACAGAGAAAAAGCTAGGTTAAGTTCTATATCTTTGTGCGTATATGTGTATGTAATTTGATTTAGAAGTTTTGGTGTATTTTGTATAAACATTATTTTTAAATGAATAACTAAATATTCTTGTTGATTATAGAAAAATTAAACTACTCTGATTATTGGCTGATGAGTATTATTAAAACCATATAAGCTGATCTTACGATTATTCATAACAAGTTTAGAAATCTTAAATTGCTACTATCTCAAAATTGTGTAAGATCAAGCTAAATGTTTTCTTTATCCTTTGTTTTAATTTCATTAGACATAAACTATTGACCAAGTCTGAGACTGAGTCCCAGTCCAGCTGCACCTAGGCTTTTCTGTCAGAAGGAATTTAGAAAATAAGGCACACCATTCTGAAAACTGTAACTCAATGGGAAGGCCTCCCTTTCTTTTTCTGATCCACTCTGTGCAAACCGTTCCAAACTGACATTTACTCTATTCTCCTTTGCATGTTTCTTCCCATCCACTCTGTGCAAACCGTTCCAAACTGACATTTACTCTATTCTCCTTTGCATGTTTCTTCCCTGTAGTAAGTAATAGAGAGCAAACTGTGCCATCGAACTCTGCTAAGTCACCTTTTTACAAATTCATATTAAAATTACTTTTGTTAATAGCTTTGGTGGTGTTGCTTAAGTGATCCAAAACTTAAGTCTCTCATCTGTGACAGGTACTCAGGATTCTGTAACACATAAGGACACTGAGGTTTGGGTTTCTTTGAATTTCCTTATTGCAAATTACTACTGGTAAACCAAATATATATTATGGATTACTACAAAATGACCAATGTACAGCAAGTATACATATATAAATACACTCGCACATATAGTTTTTGTATATATTTTATGTGGGTTTTTTATAATAAGCTACATCAGAATTACCACTAGTGAAAGAAGTATATGCTTATGATAGTTTTATCTATATGTACGGCTAATGGTATTCTGTGAGGTGCTACCAGTACAGCACTCATTAAACCACTCCTAGGAGTGGGGTAGAAAAGTTTGTTTTCATAGGTGCTTCACATCACAGAGTTTCACGTTAGCCAGCCGTGCCCAGCAAGGGTCCACTCCCTCCAAGAGATCTCATGCAGGGTAGCTTCTGCAGAAAAGTTTATGCAGAGAAGCTCTCACAGAGAAGCTTGTCTGGAATAGATTGCAAGCTACAGTTTATTCAGAGTTTTTTTTTTTTTTTTTTAATGTAGAAAACTATGTGTGCATAGGATATCAGTTCCTGGCTTTGTTTGTCATCTTAGTTTCTTTGTTATGCCAGATGTATCTTATTAAATACATCTTAGCTGTTGGCTTATAAGGGATGTCTTGGTCCCTCACTGAATACGTTGGGGGAATATCCCAGACTCCCACTGAGTTCATCACAGTGCTGAGCTCATGGGTTGAGCTCGGGAGCTCCTTGCTAAGATATTCATCTTTGTTAACATGTTTACCAGATTACCTTTATATCTATTCATATCAGCTGGGAACTGGAACACTGCAGCATACCTTGAAGGCAATGTAAGAAGACACAAAAGCAGACAATGCTCTGCTGATTGCTTAGAAGTGTCCTTTTCTCAGGACTCTTGTTACATACTCAAGACTTTTATTTTATTTTTTTTTAAATATGTATAATTATATGAATTGTATAATCTAGGCATGGAAAAGCAAGAAAAATACAGACTCTTGTTCAAGAAAAGTGTGGCTGATAAATGGTGGATTTTCTTTCTTCACAGCACCGGAGCAGAAATCAAACATATACATTTATCAATTATTCTGCAGATACAATGATTTCTGCTTTCCTTTTGAGTTTTTCAGGTCATGTAGCTTTCCATTTGGCCTCTGCTGAGATGAATAGTGTTGAAGAATTATCAGTTTGTTATCAAAATTGCTTTTCATTTACATCATAAAACTGTTAAAGAAAGATGTTAAACTTTGCTTCTTATGCCTTTCTGGTAAAGGACTTTTACTGAATTTAAGTTAATATAAATTACTTTGTAAATACAGATTGTTGATATTACTGGGGCAGAGGTTCCATTATTATTCTTATGCCAGTACTAATAAAGCATTTAAGTTATTGACCCAATAACAATGATTCTATTCAAGTTTATTTAAAAAAAAACAAACACAATCAAAGAAACAAAAAACAACTCTACTGATATCTTAGTCATAAAAATCTGTCCTTTCTCCTTTTTTGAGTGGTGATACTTGGACGTTGTTGATTGTAGGTCATGAGGAAAGTTTATAGAATCAGACTGTAGAACTACATAAAATCAAGATTTGGAATTTTTTCAGTTTCTTTCACCTTTTTGGTAATACGAACATAGTTTACAGTTATATCAAGAGATAGGTAGAGATTAAGACTATGTTTAGCCCTGGCCAGGAGAACTCTCAGTGCTACTCTATTGAAAGGATACAATCTGTCATGTTGACACAGAAAAGTGGAAATAATCTCAAAGAGGATACGGAATTTCATTTTTCTGTTCTTTCTTATGCAAATGGTAACTTCACAGAAGAAAGTTAAATTCCATCTGGTCTACATTCAGTTCTGCCCCACAGGAAGGAAAAAAAAAAAAAAAAGAAAAAGTGGATCCCCAAACCTAAACGAGCTTCTTAGAAATAAATTTGAATGCTCTTTTTCTCTTTGAAGAATATGGTAAGAGTAACAAATAATATCCACTCTTTGATAAAACTTTAACAAGGGCTACTTGTCAGCCTCTTCAGCAGCTGGCAGAGAATAGGCTGGAAAACCTCTTCCCCAACAGTCTGGATGAATAAGCAGAGAAGAGGGGAACAAAACAGAACCTTTCTCTCTCTGGAATTTTACAACAAGACTCTATTTAGAGCTCAGTCCACAGTATTGTAAATGTCATTAACAGATAAGTGTCTGTTCTGCTCTTAGACAGAAATGTAGCTAGGAAACTATGGCTTTTGATTGACATTATATGGTTCAGATAAACAAAAGATTGTGCTTAAGTGTCATCTAATATCTTTAATGATGTATCTCTTCACAGTGTAAGGAGTAAATACACACGTATATGAAAAACATTATAGGATAAGCTAAAAATAGCTCTTCATGTATGCACTTTAAAAGCTATATGTACCTGAATTATAACTGATTTCATTGTGCCTCAAACTAGTTCTTCCTGAAGTAAGAATAAAAGATATAATTTTGGATTTCAGTCTATGAAATGTTTAACTTTTTATATTTTGAAAAAAAAAACCCTAAAAATCAGCATTTGTCAATTTCACTTTCTGCAACATTTATTTACAAGAAACTTAAGCAACTTTCTGGAAGTGCTCAAATACAAACTTAGCAAACGATATGATAAATTGTAGAAAATAGATTAATTCATTGCTTACTTTTATTAAAAGATATTAAATATATACAGTTAATTTCTCTGCAGAAAGCTCATACAAAATAGGTTATTCAGACACTTTCATAATGCTGAATATTTTACCTTTTATTCACCCCAAAGGTCACTATAATGTACCTATCCAGACAGACTGCATGAATGAATCCAAAACTATCTTCAAAGGGTTTTTTTCTCTTTCATAGCATCATAGAATGATCGCATAGTAGGGGCTGGAGATCATCCAACCCCCCTGCTAAAGCAGATCTACCTAGATCAGGTTGCACAGGAACGTGTCCAGGTAGGTTTTGAAAACCTCCAGAGAAGGAGACTCCACACCCTCCCTGGGCAACCTGTACCACGGCTCAATCATCCTCACAGTAAAATAGATTTTCCTTATGTTTAAGTGGAACTTTTTGTGTTCCAGCTTCTTTCCATTACCCCTTATCCTGTCACCAGATATAACAGAAAAAAAGGGATGCCCTAGCCTAGATCAAATAGTTGAAATTATTTTTCTATTCTTTTTCTGTTACATGATAATTCTAATACAGAATGAATATCAACACAATTGGTCCTTCAGCTCATGGTATAAAATAGGAAGTGTATGTTTGTATGAAGGGATATGGGTAGCTTAAGTCAAACTTGCTCTTGAAAAATCACTACTGTACCATAACCCTCAGGAATTCTACTACCCTTACTAGCTATGCCATGGGTTCAAGGCCATATAATTAGACCTCCACTCCTAGGCTGGTCACCATAGGATTTTGTGACTCTTTCTAGTTCAGTAACATCTAATAGTCAAAAAATATGCATAAACAGAGATGCTCTGTTGACTAATTTAGACAGAAATATCCTTTCAGACGTTGAGGAAGGGGATAATAATTCCCTAATCATATAGAGAAATGAAATTAGGTATCCAGTTTATTCTGAAAAAAATGAAATAATCTCACAGTTCTATATCCAGAAGACAATACTGAAAGCTATTTGCAACAAATGCAGTTTTTGTGGAATAAAATAGTCTGTTCCTCCTCTTTGGGAAATATGAACATGATTGTTTTCTAAGATTCAAAAGACCTTTCTATTTGTATGCCATTCAGTATTTTTCTCTAATGTATTTTATGTATATTATGTCTTACTAGATTTTCAAATAATTTTAATTAAAGTGAAAAGTGAAAAGATTTATGAGGAGTGTTACAGTTTCCATGTGTGTTCACTGGTAAAATCAAAGTTTTGTGGGTTGTTTTGTAGCCCTGTCAAAATCTTTTTTTCTCTGAGACCTTAAGCCTGTAAAATAAAGGAAATCCATTTATATGGATACATACTGAGAAACTCATGCAGAAATAACTCAACTCAGGGGCTCATATCTGCACATTATATTGCCTACTGTCCATTGCAGGTGGATACGTGTCCTGTGCTTTCACTGTTCTGTGAAGCTGAAAAGTAATGAGGACTGTGTAGTGTATGTAGTATGTAGCATGTAGCATATACTATGATGTTTCTTGTGTTTTCCCAACAACTTAGGGAATGAACACTGATCAAAAAAATTATTATTATGAGAATAAGAAAGTGTATACAAAACCTACCTCTTTAATGAATTTAATGAGTAGGGGAGGATTATACTAATAAAGCACACAAGTGCTTTGCAATATCTTACTGCTAATGTACCTTTTATTACTGGAAATAGGCAGCAAATTGTCAACCTTTGTTTTACAAATCTTTGTTTATCTGGTCATTGTTGCTCTATCTAATATATTCCTTAGGCTGCAGTAACAGAAATTCAACATGTTTAAAGGAATAAAATGCTTGTGGAAAACATGAACTCTTTGACTTGATCTGACAAAAATTTCTTATCTTACATTTTCCAAAATGAAACTGCATGTATGATCATTTACTCAACAACAAATCACAAGTCATTTGTAAATGAAATTCTTATCAGGCTATATAATTCATGTAAATACTGGTGTTTAGCAGGTAATACTATCCTGTTCCAAAAATGAGACCCACTACACCTGCAAACTCCTAGAGGTCTGGAAAATGGACCAGCAGTAAGGAAAATGTGCATTTGCCATTGCTATGTCAGACAAACATTAGAAAAATATGCCAAATAATATTTGAAAGCTGCTAGATCATAAAAAAAAAAAAAAAAAAAAAAAAAACCAAACAAAAAAAACCCACAACAAAAAAACAGATAAGTGTTTTTCAGGGCTTGCGAAGTTCATTTTCCCAGAAGTTCTGAAGCAAATTCTTCTGTAATTCCAGTCTTACAGTAAGCCATTTATTCTAAACACAGCAGGAAAAAGAATATCTATTAGTTGGATATTTTTAAACTGTCTCCCATAATACATTCTTGATAAATGAAGCATCTCAGGGCCAAGCTATAATGGAGAAAGAGCACTACCAATGAAAGCACTACTGTCCTTGTATTACCTTTAATCTCAAACTGCAGATGCACAGATAGCCTTTGTTCCTTGCGAAGAACAGTTTCTTTTTCCACCATGTTCAATTCATTTTCTTTGAATAGCACAAATAATCCACGCATATTATTTTCTCTGAGTTTTTCATCAAAGCACTTATCAAAGTGAAGAGGCGTTGACCTGTACCTTCAGCATTTCACTCATCTCGAGCCACCATTTAAGTAAAGTTTAGTCTTAATTTTCAATTATAATCATAATTGGTAACGGATCATGCTATCAAAGTAAAGCATTTTAGAATCACTGTTAAAAGCAGAGTAGTTCAGTTAACGAATGCTATATCAAAAGTAAAAAAAAAAAAAAAAAATCAGCAATCATGGTTGGTGGAAAATGTAACAATTCTCTTTTGTTGCCGTTGTCGGCAACACTACCTGGCAGTCCAGAATGATCTTCCAGCTCATCGACTGCTGAGGGGAATAGATCACTGCATACACGGTATGGATGATGCTCAGTTTCCGCTTTATTGTTTATGTTATGCACTTATATCTGCTAGCATAAGCACCTCTCACTCTGCCCTGTGCCAGCCATTTCACTTCCTCTTCACTCCTCGCGTTACAGTCCGAGATCTTCCAGACATTTACCATACTCTTTGTTTTGTAATGATTATAAATTCTAGTAACTGAGTTTGAAGTTTAAGCAGGAAAAGTACAAACACAAAAAAAAAAAACTACATGAAGCCATGTTTAACAGACAAAGAGACTTCAACCAGTGAACAAAGAGTGTGAAGAACTATAACATTTCATTTTCAATGAGTCTGGGATTGGTGCAGAAATCACTATTCAATAAAACAAACCTCCCTGCTTTCTAGATGCACAAATTTGAAAGAGAATTTGAAACATGATATTACATCCAACCTGCACCTACTTTTCCAGAAGTATATATTTCAAAATTGCATAAGTTCATTAATAAACACTGTCGTGGTTTGGCCCAGCTAGCACAGCAGCACCACAACAGTCTCTTGCTCAGTGCCCCCAATTCACTCCCACCCTCGTTATGATGGAAGAGGCCCCAGTGAAATTGGAGAAAAAAGATAAGTAAGGTTGTTGTGGATTAAGACAGGACAGGGAAGGCTCACTGCGAATTATGGTTTCGGGCCAAACAAACTCCAGTACTTGACTTAGAGAGGAAAGTTTATTCTACAAGAAAAATAAAGGAATAAAAGCAAAAAGGGAGTAGGATGATGAGAAAATTACAACCAGCACTTTAAGTTCTCCCTCCCCCATCCCTCCTTTCTTCCCGGGCCCAGCTCACTGCTCTCGATTTCTCTACCTCCTCCCCCTACAACGGTTCAGGGGGGCAAGGAATGGGGGATGTGGTCAGTCTCTCACAGATGGGCTCTGCCGCTTCTGTCTTCTCAGATGAGGATGACTCCTGGCATTCTTCCCCTGCTCCAACATGGGGCTCCTCCCTGGAACACAGTCTTTAACGAACTTCTCTGGTGTGGGTTGTTCCCAGCAGCTGCAGCTTCTGCAGTTACGGGGTCCCTCTCTTGGGACAGAGTCCTTGATGAATATCTCTGACATGGATTCTTCACTGCGGTTGCAGTTTCTGCAGTTATAGGGTCCCTCTCTTGAGACAAGACCTCTTCTGGGCATAAGTTTGATGAGCTGCTTTGCTGTGGGTTTCTTCCCAAAGTTGCAGCTGTGGATATTGGGTCCCTTCCTTGGGGCACGGCCTGCTCTGGCCATAGTGATAAAGGGTCCCTCCTTCAGGACACGGCCTCTTCCAGAAGAAAATCACTGCCCCTGGCTCCGGGCCTTTAATGAAATGAGTCTCTGCCCCTGGTCTGGGGTCAGCTTTATAAAAATGAATCTCTATCGCTGATGCGGAGTCTTCAAAGAAATGAAAATAAATCTCAGCTTCACCAGTTCTCTCCACAGGATGCAGGGGAGTCTCTGCTCAGGTACACCTCCTCCTCTCTTTCATCACTGACCTTGGAGTCCGCATGTCTCTCACTGTTCCTACTCCTTGCACTACCACCAGCCAAAAGAAGAAGAAGGGACAGAAGAAGGAAGAAGCAGGAAGAAGATGGAGGAAGAAACCTCCTCTTCTGGCTTCTTCTTAAAAAGTGATCATGAAGGCCTCTAATTGGCTCAGACCCTGAAATGGGTCTGGATCAGAGCTGGGGAGAGTTGCAAACAACTTCTGACAGGAGCCATCTTTACAGCCCCTTCCCTCTTACCAGAAAAGGCTGTCATGTCAAACCATGGAAACTCATTAGAATTACAAAAGAAGTTTAGAAAATAAAAAGTATAATTTGAATAGTCTGAGGTACTCATGAATGTTGTCTAAATTATATTTCAATGTATTTCTCTATTAACATAATAGCTAGTCATGACATGAAGCCAGTCATGCATATGTTGAAGTTAAATACTCATAGAATGCAGCTCAGTCTTTGAATGCAAGAGTAGTGTGTTTTTTTCATATAGAAAGAGAATATATGTCACTGAAACCAATGAACTGTTTCTTCATAATCCCAGACCAAAAAAAAAAAGTCTTTTATAAAATAAAATCTTTGTACATTTTTATTTGTCCTATCTTTTTAGTAAAATGAAGTAAAAACACAAGAAAAAAAGAAAAGATATACAACAAAAAATTCTGATATAACTGACGTGCCTCGTATAGTTTTTTTAAACCAAAATAGTTAGTGTAAATGAGAAAACTCATTTTAATAGTATGTGTGCCAAATGTAAAATGCTGCAAATAGATTTGCTGCACATGCTCATGCATAAAGTTTCATAATTGCATATGCAAATATTTGCTTAAGAAGTACTTCGGTAAATAAGAGAGTGGAAACTATTCCAAACAATTTAGTATTACACATTTATTTCCTGAAAACTGTAGTGAATTGTTTAAATACAAACATTGACATTTTTCTCTATTAAAAAATAATGTTAAATTATATTATGTTTTAAAACAATATTAATTTATTCCATTTTTATTAGGAATAAAATTATCTAGGTTTTCTTTATGATCCAAAAGTTTTAAATACTTTAAGACAAATTTTAATACTTTAAATACAAATTTTAAATTTTTCTCATGCTCCAATTATTAATGTTTGTATCCACATCCTCTTTTCATCAAATGGCAACTGTCTTTTTTCTCAGAGTTTTGACCTGCAGAACTACTCCTCACTGAAAGCTACCACCTGTACAACTCAGGGATTCAACCACGATGCTCACCCAAGCTGTTCTTTCCCTTTCCTTCTTCCTTAGTGTGGAAAGAGGTTCCATACCTGCAAAACCAGATCCTACACCGGTAGGAACAGTGTAGTGTTATGTATGTGGGATGATCAGCAGTGGACTTGGGTATATCTACACATGGAGGGCCATTCTCAAGGCCCTCTTCAAAGACATGATGTTGGTAATCAGATCAGATGTCAAAGAATCACCTTCAGGAAGCACATCATTAAGACATCTCATACTATTCTGAATTGTAATTTCCTAATGTAATCCAATGAATAGTCTAGGTCAAAACAATCAGACAACTATCCTGTGAATATTGGAACAACTTTCACAATTCCTAGTATGAAATTGCTTAGAATCCTTTCCAAATACACCTAAGGTGTAAGTATAGCAATGCAAATACTTAAAGGACACGATCAAAACATTCTTTCAAGTTCCCTTGGTTATTTTTAAATCACAGGATTTTTTTAGTGTTTACATTATTTTTCAGCTACAGGAATAATGATTTCAGGGGCTTTATTTTTTGTTTAAACTCTCATCAGTGTTTTAAAATTCTTTTCAAGATATGAATCTCTGAAAGGGCACCTCTTCAGTCCTGTTTCTTATTTCTATTAAATACTTATTACTGATATGACATTGGAAACTATTGGAAACTCTTATTTAGTTGATTATGTACTGTCTCTGCATCCTCACGCACAGCAGTAAGAATGAGAAGGGATCTCCAGATATCATCTATTTCAACTGCTCTGAAAAAGCAGATTAACTAAGGTCAGGTTGAATGGGAACATATTCAAGTGGGTCTTGAAAACTTCCAGAGAAGGAGACTCCATAAACTCTCCGGGCAGCCTGGGCTAGTGTTCTGTCACTCTCACAGCAAAGAAGTTTTTTCACATTCCAGTTGGAACTGATGGACATAAGCTTATGTCCATTACCTCTTGACCTATCACTGAACTCTATAGAAAAAAAAATACTCACCTCAACCTCTTGACATTTGTGTTTAAGTATTTATAAGTGTTGATAATATCTCCCCTGTCTTCTTTTCTCCAGGCTAAATAGCCCCAGGTGTCTGAGCCTTTCCTCATAAGGAAGATGCTGCAGTCGCCTGATCATCTTGATGTCCCTGCACCAGACTCTCTCCAGAAGTTCGCTGTCGTTCTTGAGCTGGGGAGCCCAGAACTGGACACAGAACTCCAGATGAGGCCTCACCAGGGCAGAGTAGAGGGGGCAAAATCTCCCTTGACCATCTGGCCACACTCTTCTTGATGCATCTCAGAATGCCATTGGCTATCTTGGCCAAAAGAGTACATTGCTGTCTCATTTTTTTTTACTGTCCACCAGAACTCCGAGCTCTCTCTCTGCTGAGCTACTCGCCAGCAGGTCACTATCCAGTCTGTACTGGTGCATGGGGTTTATTTTCTCCCCAGATACAGGACTCTGCACTTGTCCTTATTGAACCTCATGAGGTTTCTATCTGCTCAGGTCTCCAGTCTGTCCACATCTCACTGAATGGTAGCACAGCCTTCTGGGGAATCATCCAGTCCTCCCAGTTTGGTGTAATCAGTCAACTTGCTAAGGGTACACTCTGTCCTCTCATCTAGATCACTGATGAAGCTGTTGAATAACTGAAGATGTTGAAGAACTGATACATGTGGAACCCAACTGGCCACAGCCCTCTGACTCAATTCTGTGCTGTTGATCATGACCATCTGGGTTCTGTCATTCAGCCAGTTCTCAATCCATCTCACCATCCATTCATAAAACCCACAGTGCCGGAGCTTTCCTATATTATGGATATTATGGGACATGGTGAATCCATGTTGACTACCTTTGACAATCATCTTTTTCTTAATGTGTTTAGAGATGACATCCAGGATGAGTTGTTCCATCACCTTTCCAGGCATGAAGGTGGTGCTGACTGGCCTATAGTTTCCTGGGTCCTCCTTCTTGTATTTTTTAAAGACTGGAGTGACACTGGCCTTTCTCTAGTCCTCAGGCACCTCACCTGTGCTCCACGATCATTCAAAATGATGGAGAATGACTTAGCAATCACATCAGCCAGCTCTTTTAGCACATGTGGGTGCATCCCATCAGGAACCATTGATCTGTGAGTGTCCAACTTGAGTAGAAGATTCCTCACACAAGTCTCTTTAACAGAGGGAAGGTCTTCTGTCCTCCATATTTTCTCTCTATCCTAGTATACAGTTTACATTATTAAGTTCTGAAAAGCCATATGACCTTCAGGATTTAATCACATTTATTCAACAATTAGTTTTTGATAATATTCTGTATTTATTTATTTTGTTACATTTAAAATCACAGGCTAGAAGTACATATATAAAATTGCAGAGGCCATTTTGACTAAATACTTGGATATAGTCATAATCTAGTTCTGCAGGACTATTACTTATTAGGATATGGTAGAGCGTATTTATATGATGCAAAAGGTATTAGACAGGTAGGCTTTTATCCTTGCTACGTGCAATTATGACTGAAATGAGTTTGTAAGGAAAGCATTCTCAACCTGTCTAAGGTCTCCCTCAGCATATATAACTTATATAACTTGCATTTGTGTATTAATGTGTGGGAGCTAGGTGCTTGTTTATCCATGACTCTAGAGTTTCTTACAGTAAGGAGAGGCATATTATCACAGGAGAAGGCATTGCTCAGTATTATTCATTAGGCTTTTTGATATAACAGTGAAGAATTTAAGAAATATTGGACTTGAACATACATGAACATATTCCTCTCACAAGCTTCCTTAGTCTGTTTTTTCTTATTATTTCCAGGTACAAAGACTTCACAACCAGTAAGAGAGACATTTATAGTGAAATAAGTGTTTATGTTTTGTCCACCTAAAATAGTTATTATAGTTCTTAAGATGTTTCATCTCAAGTGTTACATAACTTACTTACTCCTATATTCAATGGAAGTTCTGTAGATATACACCTTCATGAAGATAACATTTCAAAATCAATGATGTTTTCAGCAATGTGGTATCACAAGCCACATCCAAAGAAAGCTACGCTTCTGACCTGTCCTGGGTTTGGCCAGGATAGAATTAACTCTCCCCAGCTGCTTCTGGGGGGGCGTGGCCAGGCTATTCAATCCCATGTGACATCATGCTCGGGATATAAGGGCAGCAGCTGGGCCAGGGCGGTGCTGTGGCCAGTGTGGGAACTGCAGTTCTGCCGTCCGGCTGAGCGTCCGGCTGAGCGCGGTGACCAATTACATTGGGCATTGCTCATTTTTCTTTGTCCTTTGGCCATCATTGTAACTGCCTTCTCATTGTGGTGTTCTATTAAACTGTCCTTATCTCAACGCAGAAAGTTCTACAACTCTCTCTTGATTCTCCTCCCCATCCTGCTGAGTTGGGGAGGAGTAACTGGGTGGTTTGGTTATTGTTCAGTTAGGGCTAAACCACTACATGACCCCTTTCAGTCTCCTCCTTGCATTTTCTGCAGTCTCCCTGAAAGGTGAACCCTCTGTCCAGACTTGAGAGTATTGTAAACTGTCATAATAAGGTCAGTCTATATAAGCAGAAATAAGTTGCTTATATGAAGTACAGGTGAATGGCTTTCCATTTCCTGGAACAGCCTGTCAAAACTGCCTTGCCTGCTATGTTCAATAACAAAACTCTGCTTCACCAAAAGCAAATAAAAGACTATCATGCATATTCCCTAGCACTGCATTCCAAGGCCCAAAGTGTATGTACTACATGATAAGATGTGTACTTCTTCTGTCTCTGAACCAAATAATGTGGGAAGCTGAATAATGGGCTTTCTGCACCTGCTTTCTGCACTCAAAAATTGATCAGAACAGGTAAAAGTTAAAACTGATTCACCTCAAATTAAGATTGACAGTATCAAGGCACTTGCAAAAACACATCTCCTACTGCCTCAGTCACAGCCTGTGGTACTTATTCCAACAGCACTAGGCATACACTTCAGTATATCAGCTTAAACTTCTTAACTAGAAATGCATTAGCCGCATACCTGGGTTGCAGCATCAAAGTGAAGGAACATGTGCCTGGCACAAGAACATACGTGATGAAAGTGTTTTTGACTTCAGAAGATGACTGAGTTCAACAGTTAAATACAAGAAGCAGAAGGATGCATCTCTGGCCTCTGTTCCCAGATATATGTATATATGTTACTCCTTATATAAACACTTGATGTGTGGCCTTGATGATAAGTTGTGTGTGAAGTAGGAAAGATTAGGCCAGCTTGCAAAATAGATGAGTTCTTGCTGGTCTGCAAGGCTAAACTCTTAACACACAGGATATAACAGGATAGTGAGAAACTAAACCAAAACTGAAATCACTTTCCTTCCACCTCCTTTTCTTCCCAAGCTGAACTTCACTCCTTCATTCAGTCTTCTGCTTCCTTCAGTCCTGAGCAGCACAGAGAGATGGGATGGGAAATGAATAATCTCATCTAGTGAGCACCTCCCCGCAACTTTTCTCCTCTGGCCTTGATGTCTGTCACAGAGGTTCACTCTGTAGCCCCCTGCTACCAGCACCTTGACACATAAAACCAATAGAGCAATGAAGTGTCTATAACTTCCATAGGGAAGTTGTAAAAAACAAACAAACAAATAAAACAGCTCTTTATATATAAAGGTAAAATGACGTTAGTTACTAAAATTCTCTAAATATGTTTCCTACTGTCAGTACTTGTACAGACACAAATGGTCCTTCACTAATTAACTGAAATTATGTGAAGAAAATGTGAAACAGTGCACTGTATTGATGAATTAGTGAGAAGCCTAAACACAGTGTCTAAATCAGTTTATAATTATCAAAGGTTTCCCTTTGATAAAGCAAACTTTTGGTTGTATGTCCTTCTTAATAATTTATCCAGCTTTTAGAGTCTTGTAAAAATGTTAATAAGAATAATTACAAAGTGGAAAATTATATCAGGTGAGAGTTAAAATGTTGATTTTGTGTGTCCTCAGTACATGATATGTAAGAATTTCTGTGTAAAGTTTGTAAAGTTAATATATGCACTTTGCAGCTCAGTTAATGTCCATTTCCTAAGACATAAAATATAATGTTTATTCTAGCATCCTACAGGGGAGACATGATAATAATTAAAAATATTAAAAAACAGAGAAGTTATTCTTGATTGTAAGAGCTTCTAGGCTAGTACTGAAAGAGGAAATAATCTCTCTCTCATTTGAAGATGAGTAATTTCTGAGAGATTATGAGATTCATCTACCCAGAAATGATTTGTCTGAGTCAAACGAGTTAGGCCTGGCAATAGCCCTAGATCATTTTAATATATTTTAAGTAGGATCAGTGTTAAAAGCAGAAGCAGCTTCATATTTATGTGTGGCTTGCTTTTGAAGCTGCTAGTGTGAACATGTGGTGTGTATATAGAAGTTAAATATTAGATATTAGGTTCTGGACAGTCATATGGCACAGTAGGAAAGATCAAAATGCTATGTAGTGAAATGCAGTGCAATTCTATCTAAGGCTTATGTATTAAGCAACATGACAAGAGACACTCTGAGACATCCCAGAGAAACTGAATGACTACTCAAATCAAATATCAAGGCATTGCAAATGTAGACACTGTGATTAACAGGCCATTGTACAGCAAGGTTTATAAAAAAGTTCTTCATATCCACACAAGCCTTTGTAAGCATTGGAATAATATCATACTCCTAAAGACTGCAGAGAAATCTGGGGTAAAGCATGAATATAATCCAGCTAAATCTATCAATGATTGAGACATTTATTAATAATGGACCATTACTAATGACAGAGATATAACTTGTTCGTGCTGAAGCCACACACGATGAGAACAATAATCATAATGGCTAAAAGCTTTTACAATCAGACATCAAATGACTAAGGAGCATTTCCTTTGCTACCAATATTAATAATGTCAATAACAATACCCTTAGACATGAGAAGGTTCAAAACATTTTGAAGTATTCCTGCGCTGGCCTATTACTTTTCCTTTTTGTTCTCCCTTTCCTTCTCATTTCTTCCTCCCTTCTTCTCTTCTCCTTTCTTTCTTTCTTTCTTTCTTTCTTTCTTTCTTTCTTTCTTTCTTTCTTTCTTTCTTTCTTTCTTTCTTTCTTTCTTTCTTTCCTTATCTGTCATCTATTGGGTTAATAAAACTAAAATTTATTCTGACAGAAACTACCAACTTATTCCAAAATAAAAAGAATTCTCTTTGAATTTTTCACCCCTGTAAAAAATATAACCCAATACATAATGCAGGGAAAAGATAGTATATGGAGTCCATCTAGTATTCTTTACATCAGAAATAACAGTAAAAATATATCTATGCAATTATTTTTTAAAAATGTAATTAAAATATTAATATTAAACATATATTTTGGCTTTCAGGCCATCCATGTATTGAACTAAAGTACTGCTAGCAGTTACATTAACTGCAGAGTAGTTAATCACACATTTACAGTATTGATCACATAATGCTCTGTAATAAGCAGGATTAAACAGATAGAAATTACTGTTCTTTTAAATGTCAGAGTATAAGTTTTACTAAGTAAAATGTACTACGTACTATATTCTCTAGAATGTTGTATTTAGTAAAGAGCTTTGAATTTATAAAAAAATATTTCTTGTTATATTTAACTTAGTTCCAAATGTAACTTAAGTAAATTATCTTCTTTCCCTCTCGTTTTTAAGGCCAGAAAATTTAAGCAAATCAGAAATAAATGATAATACAACAATTAAGATAGTTAATTACAGTTCAAAAATGTTTACATTAAGTAGAAAGTGATCTCTTCAGAATCTTCAGTTGAATTTAAAGTTCTAGATACATTACGAGCATTTTACAGGAAAGAAGCAGTACTTTGTCTTTATGACAGCAAAGGTTAGACTGACCATTAGAATAGCTACCAGGATGCATGCCAGGAACGACTTTGGCATGTGTTTAAAAAATTCAAGGAGATAAAGTCAGCTCCTAGTGTTTCAATGACAGCCATCCATCAAGGAAGTTGATTTGTATTTTGAGTACTAATCTTTCAAGAAATGGAAGATTTTAGTCTTCTTAAAACAATGAGGACATATTCTGTACTTTGTCATAGCTTTGTGTGGAGCCGTTTCTGGTAAGGAGTAAGAGGCTGTAAAATCGACTCCTGTAAGAAGTCACTTGAAACTCTCCTCAACTCTGAGTCAGACCCATGTCTGGGGCTGAGTCAATAGATGCCTCCACGATCACCTTTTAAGAAGAATCTGGAGAGTTCTTCCTGTTCCTTCTTGCAGTTCTTCCTTCTTTTCCAGTTGCTGATGGTGGAAGGAGTTGTAGGAAAGAGAAGCAACCATGCAGACCCCAAGGTTGGCAAAGGAAGAGAGGAGGAGGTGTGCTGGATTAGAGACTCCCCTGTGAAGAGTAGTAGTGAAGCAAAGATTTGTTGCCACAGCCTTTCCTCATAAGGAAGATGCTCCAGTCCTCTGATCATCTTGGTGGCCCTGCGTTGGACTCTCACTGGAAGTTCTCTGTCCCTCTTGAGCTGGGGAGCCCAGAACTGGACACAGGACTCCAGATGAGGCCTCACCCAGGCAGAGTAGAAGGGGAGCAGAACCTCCCTTAACCTGCTGGCCACACTCTTCTTGATGCCATTGGCCTTCTTAGCCCTGAGGACACGTTGCTGGCTCATATTCAATTTAATGTCAACCAGGACTTCCAAATTTCTCTCTGTAGAGCTGCTCTCCAGCAGGTCAATCTGTACTGGTGCATGGGGTTGTTTCTGCACAGGTACAGGACTCTGTACTTGCCCATGTTGAACTTCATGAGGTTCCTCTCTGCCCACACTCTGATGAGTTGTTCTATCACCTTTCCAGGGATGGAGGTGAGGCTGACCAGTCTGCAGTTTCCCTGAGTTGTCCTTACCCTTTTGGAAGGCTAGAGTGACATTGGTCTTTCTCCAGTCCTCAGGCACCTCACCTGTCCTCCATGGTTGTTAAAAAATGATGAAGAGCATCTTAGTAATCATATCAATTGAGTCTGTTGTCATTCTCGGATGCATTCTGTCAGATCCCATTGACTTATGAGTGTTAGACTTGCCCAACAAGTCTTTAAATTCTTCCTTTAACCTCTTCTTCCCAGATCAAGTCCTCTGTTGTACAGATCATACTATTATCCTTGTTGGACTGGGTTTCCTGAGGGCTGGCCTTGGCCGTAAAGACTGAAGCAAAGAAGACATTCAGTAGTTCAGCCTTCTGTGCATCCTTGGTCACCAGGATGTGTACACCTGAGTACCTGATGTACCTGAAAAAAATCCTTCTTGTTTTTCTCAACTTTCCTGGATAGATTTAATTCTAAAAGGGCTTCAGCCTTCCTAGTTGCACCCCTGCGTGCTCTGGCAAAGTTCCTATACTCTTTCCAAGAAATCAGGTCTTGTGTCCATCTCTCATAGATGGTTGCCTTCTCCTTGAGTTGTCCCAGCAGATCTTTCTTCATCCATGGAGGTCTCCTGCCTCCTTTTCCTGCTTTCCTACATGTGGGGACATAATGATCCTGGGCTTGGAGGAAGTAGCACTTGAAGACTGACCAACTTTCTTGGGCACTTCTACCTTCTAGGATCTTAACCCATGAGATTGTTTAAAGCAGATCTTTGAAGAGGCCAAGGTCAGCTCGCCTGAAATCCAGGGTTAAGTATATGACCCTGTCTGACACTGCCTAATTCAACTTTACTTCCCATTTATTTATATCACCTTTTTGGTTATTTTGCCTAAAGTTAATTGCAATGGTTTCCTAAAGCAGCTGCCTGTAAAAGATGGGAAAACTGCACCCCATGTTGTAGTTACCTCATCTCCAAAATTCACGAGATCTTACATCTTGTCAGTTATGCAGTTTTCTAGCTGAAAAGTTATTCTGATCTGTATAATTGATCTACCACACAAATAAATAGGATTTAACCACTACAAGCTAAGTGTTCTTCCATCTTCTACCTTTTTTACTTAATGCCAATCATCCACCATACAGAGAAACCCATTAACTTGAGTTGAGCTCAGCCTACAGGCAAGACACACAGGAAGTTTTCCAAGTTATGTAAAAGGATGAATCCTTTTCATAACATTGAAATCTTTCCTTTTGACTTAAAAGAAATCAAGAGACAAGAAACTGAGAGTGAGCCATGTCTCTTTCATCCGACAAGAAGATATTATATTACATTTTTAAAGTATATGGGATGCAGGAGAAAACTGTGGATACTTGGTACTTGAAAAAGAGAAATACTGATTCGCCTCAGAGTATCTTCTCATGGATTGTTAGGAAAGATAGCTTCTCTACAGCCCCTGTGATAACTCTTCAAAACATACTTTTCTGAATTTAAGTGCAAGACAGGGCAAAGAAGTGAGGAAGAGCTGGGATGTCAGTAACAATTTTAGTGTGAGTAGTGTGATTTTTTTTCTCTCATTATCAACATTTTTAGAAGCCTCATGGGCATGCCTACATCAATAATTTTACTAAGTCTGCCTCCTTTATGGTTTTTGTTTACTGCATTAGTGTTTCATCTTATGAACCTAGTCACTGCATTGTGTTTCATCAGAGTGTTAGAAAGCTCAGAGTATGTGGATCTAACTTCTTTTTTCATTTAAGCTATTCCATGTACAACTCCTCTGAAAGTTGTTGCACATTAATTGAGGTTTTGTAACAGTCAATAGTTTACTATCATTTCATTTGCTTCTCAAGAGAGATGAACCAAAAACCTGCCTTTTGCAACCTTGCATCAAAGCCTGGTAGTCATAGAGCAGCAGTTCACACAAAGTACCTACAATGTAAGGAGGACATGGAGCTGCTGGACTGAGTCCAGAGAAAAAAACATAAAGATAATCAGAAGGCTGGAGAAGCTCTCATATGAAGACAGGCTGAGATAGTTGGAGTTGTTCAGCCTGGAGAAGCCTCTGGGTAGACTTAATAGCAGCCTCTCAGTACCTAAAGCAGCCTACAAGAAAGACAGAGGGGATCTTTTTACTGGGTCATATAACGATACAATAAGGCATAATGGCTTTAAACTGAAAAGGGGGAAGATTTGGATTAGATGAGAGGAAAAAATTCTTCCCTTTTAGAAGAGTGAGGCACTGAAACAGATTTCCCAGAGAAGTAGTGGCTATCCTATCCCTGGAAGTGTTCAAGGACAGGCTGGATGTGACTTTGAGCAACTTAGTGGAAGATGTCCTTGCCCACTGCAGGGGGGTTGGAACTAAACTTTCCAATCCAAACCGTTCTATGATTCTAAGATTCTATAATTCCATGGTCTCCAGATATGGTTGCCTTTATTCTTTTCTTATGGTTGTCTTTGTTTTCATTCTTTTTGGGTTTGATTTTGTTTTGTTTGATCTTATTTTCTTGCTTCTGTATTGTCCCTCTTCTTCACCATCCCATCATGGAGATGTGTGCAATTAGCTTTCTGTCCAATTCTCAAAGCTTTTCCTGGCAAGTAAAGTCATAACGACAATTAAGGGACCGGAACACCTTTTTTTTGAGACATGGGGCTATTTGACCTGCAGGATACTGAGAGGGGACCTTATCAATGCTTATAAATACATAAAGGGTGGATGTTGAGAGGATGAGACAAGTCTATTTTTCTGTAGTTTCCAGTGACAGGACAAGGATTAATAGTCACAAACTGGAACACAGGAAGTTACACATGAACATTTGGAGAAACTTTACTGTGAGAGTGAGGGAACCCTAGTACGAGCTGCCCTGGGAGGTTGCGGAATCCCCTTCTCTGGAGATTTTCAAAGCCTGAATGCATTCCTGAGCAATCTAATTGACATTAATTTCCTTTAGCAGGGTCTTGGACTTGATGATCTATAGACATTCCTTCCAACCCCTACCATTCTGTGATTTTTTTAAAAGTTGGTAGGGAATTAATTGGAATATATCCCACTCTTTGAGGTTCATCAGAAAAAGAGATTGACCTATTCACAGTACAAGGATTCTTGAAAACTGTGGGTAGAGTTGCACGGTGACATAGAATGTTTTTTTTCCTCCACTGTTTTTAGCTGGGATAGAGTTAATTTTCTTCATAGGAGTTAGTATTTGGCTATGTTTTAGATTTGTGCTGAAAATAATGTTGGTAATACAAATGTTTTCATTGTTGCTGAGCAGTGCTTGCACGGAGCCAAAGCCTTTTCTGCTTTTCACACCACCCCACCAGTGAGTGGGCTGTACAAGAAGCTGGAAGAGAATACAATCAGGATAGCCATCCTCAACTGACCCAAGGAATATCCCAAACCATATGACATCATGCTCAGCTTATAAAGCTCGGGGGAGAAGAAGGAAGGGAGGGACATTTGGAGATGACTGAATACCTGTCTGCCAACGGGAAACAGTGAATACCTTGTTTGCTTTGCTTGCATGTACAATTTTTGCTTTATTTATTACTATTTAAACTCATGAGTTTTCTCACTTTTACTTTTTAAGATTCTTTCATCTATTCCACTAGGGAAGGAATGACCCAGAAGCTGTATGAGTCTTAGTTGCCAACTGGGGTTAAATCAGGACACTCTGTAAGAAGGAAAGGTCACATTTTCCTTCTACTTTCCTTAAAATAATAATCCTTTGGGTTATTTTAATTAAAGAAGATTGGAATAAAACCAGGTCATGTATTCATTACTCTCTTGCAAGAATGCTTTTCATAGTGAATTTGTTGAGGCATGCTTTTAGGTAAGGCACTTGTGGTACATCCTGTTCTCAAAGGGTGCTTTTAAAGAGGGAAAAAAAAAGAGTGGGGAGCTGCCTGAGCCTTCTAGTCCTTGAGCCAGTTCCTCTGCACTATATTTTGTTTTCAACACTCTAATTGTAGCATCATGCCTATTTTTTATACCATCAACATGATCAAAGCTTAGTGAATGTCATTTGTGAGACACTGCTGTTCTGATAGTGGTGAACAACGCCAAGCAAAACTTCCTCTCTGACCAGCATTGACATTCCAGACTCAGTTACATAACATGTAGGCACTATATTCTATGATATATTCTACAATATATTATGGCATCAATTGGGCACAGAGGAATGGTGAGCTGTTTCAACTGTGAAATTGGTGCTGACTTTTAGAAATTTCACTGCTTTCATAAACTCACCTTTTATCAGGGATGTCAGAAGAAGAGAGAGTACACACAAGTATTCTCTGTGCCCAGAAAGAGTGCCAAAAATTTTTTAGTGTAATACTGAGAAGGAGGGGAAGTGCAGAGGAAACTGTGAGAATACCATGAAAATGTCCTCCAAATCTGATATGTCTAAGTATTCAGGTAAGTGTTAAAGAGGGATCTGTCATTTGAGATGACCTAAATGTCTGAAGTGTGACATGAAGCCATGCAGCATGGGAGAAACACTGCAGATAAAGAAAACTCCATTTATATGTTCTCTAGCAACTTGTGACATGAGTCTAAACTGACAAAAAACAACTTGCAGTCATGATTAGTCCAATTGTTTGAGTGTTTCAAGCTGATGTGCTTTGTTTCACATATTGAAAGAAAAGACACTTAGCATCCAAGTTCCAGAACTCCCTGAAGTGTCTCAATGTCTCATATATGTACCCTTCAATGTTAACAAATGCTGTAGTACTGAAGTGTAAGTTCACTACCTGTTTAAGCTCATGGAATTCACCTTGTATTATCAAAGCAAAAAGATTTTAAAAATAAAAAAATAATATATATGTGAGACAGAATTTGTACCCATGTGATATTCTCATGAAAGATTATATGTAACTATAGATTTTCAATGATAGGGTATAGAACTAACTTCATTTCTTTTAGAGCAGTTGATATGGTAAAGCACAGAAGCTATCACAGAAATACTTGCATTTTAATTTAATGAAGAAAGAATGCCCAGCAAATAAGTTAGTACCTATTGGGCAAGATTTATTTGAACAGATTTTTGGTTTGTTTTATGTAAAGATCTTGTTACAATTAAATATCTGTTTGAAGTATTTTTGTTTACAGTATGGTATGTTTATTTCCATTTTACTAGGTGAAATATGATTTTTAGTGCCGGTGGGTACTCCTTAGACCAGTTCAGAAATATTAATAAAAAATCTTTTGGATGAGTCACATTACAGTCAACCTCCAAATAACTGTGTATATAGTTAAAACAAAGCTGATTTTATAAGTAAAAAATTATGAAAAAAAATCAAAATAAATAGGAAAGCCCATAGAATTGTTTTAAATTATCTGCCTGTATGACTAAGAACCTTTTTTTCCTTACATGACTAATATTTAGCTTTTGATTTTTTTTCTTGCCTATGCAAGACACGTGTTTTATTTGAGAGCATAAACTGTTTGATTTATAAAGTCCTATAAATCCAGGCAGATAAGGATTTCTCCTTCAATTAATCATACTTGATTTGATTGCACTAGCACAATTAACTCCTTAACAATGCAAAATATATAGAACTGAAGTATCTCTGTTTTTAAAGGCATATATGAATACAAGTTGAGATGTGCAGTGTTTTTATTTGTCTAAAGGAAATAGTATTATAGTTTGATAGTAACTGGTCTAAAATAGATTATTACTAAAATAGAGTTGTTGACAGATGCATCAAGAAGTGTGTAGCCAGCAGATCAAGGGAGATTATTCTCACCGTGAGGCCTGGTGAGGCCTCATCTGGAGTCCTGTGTCCAGTTCTGGGCTCCTCAGCTCAAGAGGGATAGGGAACTTCTGGAGAAAGTCCAGCACAGGGCCATGAAGATGACCAGGGGACTGGAACATCTTTCATACAAGGAAAGACTGTGGGAACTGGGGCTGTTTAGTCTAGAAAACAGGAGACTGAGGGGGGATATTGTTAATATTTTCAAATATCTAAATTGGTGTGTGTCAGGAGGTTGGAGCATCCCTTTTTTCTATCGTATCTAGCAACAGGACAAGGGGTAATAGGATGAAGCTGGAACACAAAAAGTTCCACTTAAGTATAAGAAAAAAATATTTTACTGTGAGGGTGATGGAGCAGTGGAACAGGCTGCATAGGGAGGTTGTGGAGTCTCTTGACTTTGAGATCTTAAGATCCACCTGGACATGTTCCTATGCGACCTGATCTAGGTGGACCTGCTTCTGCAGGGTGATTGGACTTGATCTCTAAAGGTCTCTTCAAACCCCTACCATTCTGTGATTCTATGACCCCAGATATCGTCTCTAAAATTCCAAGTTTTAAGGTTTTGCACGAGGCAGAAATGTGTTGTAATTGAATTCCAATTGCACTTAAGATGTCTAAAAATCCTAGGCTTTTTTATGCTAAATTCTTCATAATCTAATAGCAAAAGACAGTCCAGAGTTAAATCTGAGCTAAGCAGATAACATAGAGGAGGGGAAATAAAAATATCAGTGTACAGACAGATAAAATGAAATTTCTCCATAGCATCTGTAAAGCAGCAGAACTGAAAGTGATAGTTTATCATTGTCACTAAATGCCTGTTATTAAGCAACAACAATTGAAGTTTAAAAAAGTCAGAAAAACATTATTTTGGATTAATTTTTGTACATTTATATGAGGTAATATCAGTTTGAGTGCAGAAACATTCATTGATTTTATTTCCTGTTCAATTGCTATTCAGTATCAGATAGGAACTCATCCATTGTTAAACTTTTGCTGTCCTACTAATCTTGATTCTGAATTCTTTAGGACCTTGCAAGTGTGTTAAGACTTGTAATACTATACTGGCCTAAAAACTTGTATAACTCAGATAGGAAAGCACTGTGCAAAGTTTAAAAATTGCTTTAAAAATGGAATTAATTTTGTATAACTATAAAAGAACATATAAATTAATAGTCATTAATTTTGTGTCATATATTAAATTAATAATGTCAAGGAATTTGTCAAACCAAAATAGTACAGAAAATCCATAAAATAGTCACTAGTTTTTTTAAAAAACACTTTGTTTTTAATGGAGATAAATACAAATGAGAACTAAATGCTGGATTCTTCCTATATGCTTATCTACATAGCTACTTCAAATAAAAATATAAAGTTCTCTACGCACATGGTTATGTCACATTTGCTACAGAAGTTCTCCAGTCCTAACAGAGCTGGTTATTGTCCAATTATCATCTTGAAACTGTGTCACAGTTGGTGGTGGGTTTATACTTTTTAGAAAGAGATGCAAAACTTCTCACTTCGGGAGTTTCATGCTGGGGATCTCAGAGCTAGGTTCTTCAGATTGTATGCTAGAGACCATGCAGTTCATTCTCTTTTTTTAGTGACTATAAAGACATTCGGTTACTTAAAAGCTTCAGTATTGTCTCAAATCAATATGCAGAAGAACGATATAAGTTGATCAGTTACAATAAAAAAAATGTGACATGAAGAATGGAGTTAATATAAAGTGTATGACACCTCCCTTTATCTCAGATTATGAGAGTAGTTCAATACTTTTACTTGTTTCTATAATTTGTATTATTTAATTTCTCTATAGGTGGAGGGCAGTAAGAAAAGGGAACTACTGACCTTCTTTACACATTAGCACACTGTAAGACTTATGTACATAATTTCCTGAATAGGAATTTTCAGTGTTATTCTAAATGTCACAGGCTTTATAATCTGAATTAAGTACCTTAAGGCTGAATTGTTCATCACTGAAATACAAAATAAGCCCTTGGGAGCTGCAAGCACATGATTCTGTTGCTAAAAATGTAAAACAGAAGGCACATTATAAGGGCTCATACATAATAATGCATAAAGGACAAAGTAGTCAATTTAAACTAAATTTTTGCATTAAATAGCCCATTTTAATGAAGTTATTATGACAGATAAAAGGGATTGCATATAACTAATGCTATATGTTCAATATTTTTATTGGTTTGACGTATGCATACTGAAACACTAATTGTACATTTTACTCCCCTGTGGCAACGTCTAAAAGTTCTGTAAATTAATAACTCATAAATTGTCATACAAATTGAAAACAATCATACACATTAGTCTCTTGACTTATAGCTGGACTTTGCAGGCTCTAGACATTGTCAGTTATGGTAATCCTCGGTAAGTCTTTCTGTTTAATTATAATCTTCTTGTATGCACATGATTTAATAATTCATGCAAGTTACCATGCTGTTTGTTGTGATAAAATTTTTATCTATGCACACTGGGAACAGATGAGGACTAGTATTAGTGCTCAGTTTATTCTTTCCCAATAGTTCATGACATTTACATTGGTCTCCTGTGATCATTAATATGACAATCCAACAGTTATTTTCAACCATCCTTTTGGATGATTGGCACACTGTCTATGAAAATGCTTTTTCATAAATTGAAGCCAGCAATAACCCAATGCTTCTCTGAATGATATTGAATTTGTGATGAAGTCCAATTTATTGGTCAGCTGCTCACAGATACTCTTTGTTTATTCCTTACTAGATGACAGTCTTAGGATCCAACATCAAAACTGGTATAATTTGGGTACTAATGCTCAATAAATGGTCTTTATCATACAAATACAGGAGGAATACATTAAGAGCTAAGAAAAAAGATGAAGACCAGTTGATTTATTCAGTCTGAACTCTATTTCTATTGGTAAGAGTGTACATTCCAAGAACTTTGAACAGAATCAGACTCCTCCTTCACAGAAAAATAAAATAAAATTTACTTTTACATTTCTTTATGGTGGAATCTAGTGTAATCTGATACAAATGTATTTGTTTCTAAGAATCCACAGTCTAAGAAAGCTAATAGGTATCTGAAATATGAATAGCTAGCAAAACTAATCAAATAAATTGGGACTGCACATGCATGAGTAAGTGTGCATTTTATCTGTAGGACTGAGATTGGCATAAGAAATAAGCCTGTAAAGGAACATATATGTACAAATATATTTGTGAATCATACCTACAACCTGCATAGTGATATAACACAGGTAATGTGTTAAACAATAGATCAATAACTGAGAGGCGAGAGACAAAACTTACAGCAAATAAAATGACCTTCAATTTAATAGGAGGATAAGACTTATTTTTCTGGATCAATATAGACCTTTTTTTTTTTTTTTCAAATCTTCTGACTTTCATGACATATCCATATAGAGAAGAGAGATAATGAATTGTTAGAAAAAAATATTATATCATAATGTAGTACAGTAATAATAAAACTGAAGAAATAAGCTGTAACTTGCTATTATTTCTGTCACATTGGCAGCTAATTTTTGGATCCAAAATATATAACATTATGGAAATCACAAAAATTCAGTCAAAGTCTGCCTGCCCTTTGTGAATCTCATTCAAGAAAGACTAGAAGGTCATTATCATAAATTATCTTTAAAATGGAAGGATGTCATTACATAGTAGAATATGTCTCTGCAAGTGAATGAGTATTTTTGTTGTTATGTTTCTTAGGTTTTTTTTCTGTGTGCTGAGTATAATGTAATGTTGTGATGTCATAATGAAGTAGCACACAAATGAAAGAAACTGTTATTAGCCAAAAGCCAAACAAGTGGATGTCAAACCAGTCCATGACAAACATTATAAGAATGACTCTTTTGTGCAAGCTAACGCAAATACTTTATTTCTGAAAGGGAAAACTGTTTAAATTGGTTTAAAAATAGTATCACTAACAGGTTTCTACTGATTGTGTTTACTTTCAATACAAAATGAAGGGAAACACTACTCTTTTGTACTCTCTGGAAATCTCAAGTAATCTCTATCATACTTCTGTTCAATATATTTCAGGTATACGGGTAGCAGAGTAGCTCAGTGACAAAATTATTTTTTATCTTCCTGAAACACAAAACCATGGATGAAGGTCAGAGAAGAGGTCACCTCTTCCCTTCCTTCTTTCCAGGTTTTCTGCCTTTTTTTTCTATCTTTCTTCTCTTCCTTTCCTCTTCTGTCTGTTTTTTCAGTCTTTCGGTGTTTTAGTCTGCCTGGAGATAAAGATTTAGGGATGAAGAAAAACAACTAATCATGGCTAGGCAAACAGGACTTACAACCTGAAGGAAAGGATGAGCAAGGATCTGCTGGGACAACTCAGGCAGAAAACAACCGTCTATGAGAGGTGGAAACAGAGACTGGCTTCTTGGGAAGAGTATAGTTGCCCCGGGTGGAAGAGGAAGAAGTTAAAGGCTTGTTGGCCAAGCTTAGGGCTCATAAGTCAATGGGTCCTGGTGGGATGCATCCTCGAGTGCTGAGGGAACTGGCTGATGTGATTACTAAGGCTCTCTCCATTATTTTTGAACAATCATGGAGGACAGGTGAGGTGCCTGAGGACTGGAAAAAGGCCAATGTCACTCCAGTCTTCAAAAAGGGCAGGAAGGATGACCCAGGAAACTACAGGCCTGTTGGTCTCACCTCCATCCCTGAAAAGATGATGGAACTGCTTATCCAGAATGTTATTACTGAACATATGAAAGAGAAGATGGTTATCAAGGGGACTCAACATGGATTCACCAAGGGGCAATCCTGTTTGACCAACCTGATAGTCTTCTATGAGTGCATAACTGGCTGGCTAGAAGAGGAGATAGCAGTGGATGTCATCCACCTTGACTTCAGCAAAGCTTTTGACACTGTCTCCCATAACATCCTCATCAGAAAGCTCAGAGGAGGAACCTCATGAGGTTCAACAAGGACAAGTGCAGAGTGCTACATCTTGGAAGGAACAACTCCATACACCAGTACAGGCTGGGAGTTGAACTGCTAAAGTGCAGCTCTACAGAGAGGCCTGGGAGTCCTGATTCATAATAAATTAAACATGATCCAGTAACGTGCCCTCGTGGCCAAGAAGGCCAATGGTATCCTGGGTTGCATCAAGACAAGTGTGGCCAGGAGGTCAAGGGAGGTTCTTTCCCCCCTCTACTCTGCCCTGGTGAAGCCTCATCTGAAGTCCGATGTCCAGTTCTGGGCTCCCCAGCTCATGAGGGACAGAGAACTTCCAGAGAGAGTCAAGCACAGGGCCACCAAGATGATCAGGGAACTGGAACATCTTTTAATACAAGGAAAGGCTGTGGGAACTAGGGCTGTTTAGTCTACAGAAGAGGAGATTGAGGGGAGATCTTATTAACATTTACAAATATCTAAGGAGTGGGTGTCAGGAAGTTTTTCTATAGTAGCTAGCAATAGGACAAGGCGTAATGGGATAAAGCTGCACTACAAAAAGTACCATTTAAATATAAGAAAAAAACTATTTTACTGTGAGAGTGAGGGAGCAGTGGAACAGGCTGTCCTCTTAGGTTGTGCAGTCTCCTTCATTGGAGGTCTTCAAGACCTGTCTGGACATGTTCCTATGTGACCTGATCTAGGTGAACCTGCTTCTTCAGGAGAGATGGACTAGATGATCTCTAGAGGTTCCTTCCAACCCTGCTATTCTATGATTCTATGATTCTATGAAACACCTCCTTTGTTAATGAGGCTATGAAATACAGAATTCTGTGACAATAAGGAATAGTGATTGTAATGGCAGAGAAATTACTTCCATTATTTAGACATATGCTAAAAGGCAAATTAAAATTTACTGCAGAAAATGAAATAAAAAGTAGGTTACAAGCATAAGATCAGAAAACTATGAAAAAATAACAAATTAAGAGTTTCTGTTGTCAGAATTACAGTACTTTTTTAATTAAAAATTGATCCTCTTGTGTAAACTATAAGAATGATATGCCAAGGCCTGGGTAATAGGCCTCAGCCAATAGTTGGCCTCTAGACAGATCCTGCAAAATAGCACTTACTGATACTAGCAACTTCTAAGCAGCCATCAACAGATATCTAACAATTGAGAAACAGGAAATTGAAAGACACAAAATCAAAAATACTCCCTTAGGTTCCTCTCTAAGCCCTGATCAGACTTGAGAGGGATCCAACTCAGAGGATGATGGGCCAGAGGTTTCTTCATGAAGAAAATCCAAGTCATTCTGACTTGCTAGGTTTGGACAATAAAGTCCAAGTGGGTGAACACACCGCACAGGACTTCACAGTTGCTTGGACAGGCTCTCCAAACCCTCACTGCATCTGAGGCATCCCAGCCATTGTGGGTCTGGATGATGGTAACATATCAATAGGGCAATTGGTGATGTATCTTTCTTAATCACTACCGCTATTCTCCTGTAGTAATGATTACGTACATTACCTTGCTTACCATTTTTTCTGCTTAAGAGTGTCATAAGCTTATTGTTGTAACTGAATGCTTCATCTTATTTTCTGTAACATTTTGTAGTACACAGTAAAGTAAGATTAATGTTTTTATTGTTGTCTGTGTCCTTTCCAACTCCCCCTGTCATTTGGTAAAACATCGGGCAACACAGAGAATTAGTTTAATCCTAAAGTGTACAGAAAAACTTAAGTTCAAATGGCATTTGAGCATGTGCTGTTATTTAATCCGAGAGAGAAATTTAAAGGGAATGCTCAGGACAGTCAAGTGTGTTACACGGATCAAGCAGCTACTTTCCAGTGTACTGGGTTTGGATTCAACTGTAGGCAAGTTTTAGATGAGCTCTGTTTACACAGTCCAGGGAAGCAAGAGGAATAGCGCAGAGAACAGATTGTAAAAAAAGCATAAAGTTTCTGTATTGTAATGTGTTTTGCAAGTCAAGAAATTATTTTAGATCAGTTCAAATCTAAGTTCAGATTTGTTTAAAGATAACAGTATTGCAGGGGAAAAATAATCTCACTATAAGTCTTTCTTTTTAATCTTTTTCCAGAAGCTTTCATAGGAGTTCATTTTGAACTGATATAGATGGACTACATTTCCAACTTCTTGTTCAGTTGAAATTAATTTTTGCCGAGACCTAGTTCTGATACACCAATATACTCTGAGACTGATAGAAAAAGCTTTTTGAATGTCACTGGGTCTTGAAACTGGCTATTAATGTTCTGCTTATTAAAAAAAAGTTTAAGTCTCTTTTATTTTAATGTTTAATATCAAATAGCATACAGAAAAATAGAAATGCATTTTCCTAGTAATTGCCAAAATTTTATTTCATTTTCTTCATTTCAACTATGTTTACCTTTAGAAACCACCTGGCAAGCATGTCTACATTTTAAAACAAAAATGTAACTCACTCTACCTGTCCTAAGGCAAACAACTCGACTTCACTTGAGGCTACAAAAGAAAGAAGATATTATTAGAGCAGCTGCAAACAACAGTAAATCTCAACAGGTCAAAGACCTAAATCCTAAGCCTTGGTTCTTCTTAACACAAACATGAGCAGTAAGGAAAATATAACTACTAAAGATAATATATCTAATAAGAATAAGGATAATTTCATGGTTAAAACAATGGATATTGTTAGCTGACCAGTAGATTCAGAAGATAAGTTGAGGACTCAAGATCTCAATTAAATAAATTATGCAGTTTTCAGCAGACATTTTAAACTTCCAGATAGTTTGGTTCAAATTCCCCATGGTTATGGGGAAGCCATTGTTTCTTCATTGTATCTTCAGCTTGGAGTTGAGACACATTTGTTGCTGGACTTGGCTCATTCCAGTAACCAAAGAGTGTTTTAATCTTTATTGTTACAGTATTGTTTTAACTCTAATTTTAATTTTATATTTACAAGATAATATTTAATAAAAAGAAATTGTTTAGTGCCTCTTCTGTTACACTGTTCCACAGATGGATTTTTGCATATTTAAGGACAAGACATTTTTTCTCTGTACCTTGCTAGTTTCCCAGTAACTTAGGGGCATATATTTTAAACTTATAGCTTCAATTGCTGTCAGAACTGAATATGATGTGTAGATTGTAAGTGACGAGCCACAATAGTTCATGACTGGTGATTCTGTATTCAGAATGTGAAATCTGAGGCCCTAGTGAAATGGATGTGCTATATTTTCTTCCGCTGTCTTTCTGGACACAAGTTTGTGTTGCTGAAGGTCTTCTGTAGATTTTGTGAGCAATTCCTTTGGTGTTATTGAGTGCAAAAGTACATTGACATATATTTTTTATGTGTTATGGTTCTATGATGTCTATGATTAGTTTTGTAACAATGGATTTTCTGCCCTGCTTTTTGAGATTTAATTGTAGAGAAAAAATATCCTTTTTTATCCGGGAGGCACATTTCACTGACTCAGTAAGCAATTCAGCAATATTTGCATAGCTATTGATATAATTTTTGGTCTTTTGGTTTCTTCTTTGTCTACACTTACGGTTGATTTGAAAGCTGATTTATTCTTAATGGGGAACATACTCTATGTGAGCCACTTGGTTACAAAGTGGACTTGTAGAAAGAAAACTATAGCATAATATTGCACCATAATAGACATTTTGGTGTTAAATACATTTCACGTAAATATGAAAATTCCAGTAGCATTTGCCTTTTTATTTCAAATTTTTTTTTTACCAGAGTGGATAGAATTCAAGATCTTGCAGGAGTAGATATACCACAAGATAAATAGCAGAGGCAACAGCTAGTAATTCCTGAGCGAGCTTCACAGGCAATTGTTACAGTGTGGGAATTGAACTGATTATTCTTGTTAGAGCTGCTCAAAATACCCATTTCTTTGTGGTTCTTGCAGTTTCACCCCAGCCAGCAACTCAGCATCATGTAGACACTTACTCATTCCTTCCTACTGCTGGTGGGATGGGAAGGAGAAACAGAAAAAAAAGTGATACGATACAATACGTATAATATACGTATATATATGTATATAATAACATAACATAATAAACATGATATGATATGATATATAGTTAATATAATATCTGTGATTATTGCAATAATACTGTATAAATGTAAACAAAATCATTCACATGTGTTTTTCTCAGGCCATATACCTCCAAGGTACTAAATTGTTGCATTAGCATTGTTAACAAAAAGTAGATATGGAGGCTGAAAGCTTAAAAAAACCCCCACATAAATTTCTCTCAAGTTACAGGTCTTATTACTTCCAAACAAAAAAAGTAGTTTACTTTCCACTTAAGTTTTGAGCTGAGAAAATGAAATGTTTTCAATAGTCACATTTAATATTCAAAACTTCTAGCATCGAAGTGCTAGATTTTCGTGTTCAATTGTTACATATTTTTTGGTTGGTTAAAATAAAAAATCATGGAATATAGCATACAGATTTACACAAAATATTTATTCCATCCTGAAATTTTCACCATAGATAAAAGATCCTGCAAGAAAGTATATCAGGAAGCTTGCTTTACAAAGTTTAGTCATCCTTAGGAGAGACAGAAGATTTAAGGAATAGCAAGAAGTATTTTGAGAAACTCAGGATTTTGTATGGTCCCTCATGAACTGTATGAATGGTTTCAGTCATGGTCTACCTTTTCAGGCTGTTCTAATCAAACTTGGATAGTGCTAAATAGTTTATGCATTGTATTGATTTGAATTTTTTTTAAACCTTACTACTAACAATAAGATAGTATTATTCTTTAAACTGTTTCTCATAGTTTTGTCAATCACAAATTGATTACATGTGATGTCTGTCACTCAATCTTCTTTATTTTCCCTGAATATTAAAATTCTAGTACAGAAAAGTAAAATACTTTTGTTAAATACTGTCAAAATTCCTTATTTTAATTCTTATAAGTTATATGGTGCATTGATTAGCATTTTTTAACCTAAAAAATCTTGATTTAAATAATTATCATTAGTTTTAGTGGAAAAACATTTTTCGTCTTGTTGCTAGGTTTTTGCTCATCACTTTATAGTTATAAACTAAAGGATAACAACACTACATGGGCACCACTTCTAGAACTGTTTCATATAACAAAAGTGATCACAAATACAAACACCATTTTTTAAAAGTCATCACACATCTTCATCCCAACGATATTTCTTACAAGGTATTTCATTTCTCCATCTTTTTTTAGTGTTTTTCTACACCTACATTGTGCTGTATCATATCACAGCTTTTTTTTAATCACCGTTATTTTAACATTTCTATTAGATTGAAAATGTCAGATTCATACCTATCGTACTGTACTCTGTCATGCTACCCTCTTCATCCAATTCTAAGTGCAATCTGTCTAACTTATCTTTGATTGTAAATGCCATCTCACATCTAATTGCATGTTACATACATATAAATAACCCTGTTCAAGAGAAGATTAAAAGAAAAAAGATAAGTCAAAAACAGCTTAGTGTTTAATCAGAGGTAGATCCATAAATAGTAGGAGTGAATGCAGCATGATTGTTTTTACGTTCAATCTGCTTTGGAAGTGGCTGTGAGCACTAATAGATAACCAGATTGGACTTTGAACCATAATAGTGGCCCTGACACCAAGGAACTTTCATGCTTATTACATACTTCCTACTTGCCTTCTATTATTTTTATTAGGTTGCAAGCTCTCTGAGGCAAGCTTTGTCCCGATTTTTATATGACATGGATCAAATCGATCTCTTGATTCATTTAGGCTGCTCTTGATATAGATCCTAGAAACAGTTACCAGTTCACCCATACCTGGTCTCCTGCATTAGTTTTGACTCTATTTTCAAAAGTTAAGTTATATGGAAAAAACAAGTGTAAAATGTGACAGAAGCAGTCCACCATATTCAGCTGTTTTTATGTATAGCAAATTACTAATTTTATTTTATGTTTGCGGTGGTTTAGCCAAATGTCCAACAAGTCATAATATCACTCTGCCTCTTAAACTGGACAAGAGAGAGAGAGAGAGAGAAATATAACAAATGGCTTGTGAGTTAAAGACAGAGAGATCGCTCAGCAATTAGCGTCATTAGACTCAACTTGGGAAGAAAAAAGTTTGATTTGTTAAAGGAACAATAAGAGCAGGGAGATGAGAAATAAAACTGAATCTTAAAACACCTCCCCCCCTCCCTTCTTCTTAAAGGACTCCCCTTCCTTCCCCCTCAGTGGTGCTGTGGATGGAGGATGGGGGTTGTGGTCAGTTCATTACAGACGGACTTTGCCACTGCTGCTTCTCAGGAGGAGGCGTCCTCACACTTCCCACTGCTACACTGTGGGGTCCCTCTCCATGGGGGACAGTCCCTCATGAACTTCTCCAGCATGGATCCTTCCCATGGGCTACAGTTCCTCATGGACTGCTCCAGTGTGGGGCCTCCCAAGGGGGCAGCTCCTCACACCCTGCCCCAATGTGTATCAATCACCGAGAGAACAGTCTTTCCCTCACAGGATCACAAGTCAGGAGCACTGTGTCTGGTTCTGGTCTCTCCATTACAACAGAAGCATGGATATATTGGAATGAGTCCAGCAAAGGGATACAGAAATGATGAAGGGATTGAAGTATCTTTCTTATAAGGAAAGGCNTAGACTCAACTTGGGAAGAAAAAAGTTTGATTTGTTAAAGGAACAATAAGAGCAGGGAGATGAGAAATAAAACTGAATCTTAAAACACCTCCCCCCCTCCCTTCTTCTTAAAGGACTCCCCTTCCTTCCCCCTCAGTGGTGCTGTGGATGGAGGATGGGGGTTGTGGTCAGTTCATTACAGACGGACTTTGCCACTGCTGCTTCTCAGGAGGAGGCGTCCTCACACTTCCCACTGCTACACTGTGGGGTCCCTCTCCATGGGGGACAGTCCCTCATGAACTTCTCCAGCATGGATCCTTCCCATGGGCTACAGTTCCTCATGGACTGCTCCAGTGTGGGGCCTCCCAAGGGGGCAGCTCCTCACACCCTGCCCCAATGTGTATCAATCACCGAGAGAACAGTCTTTCCCTCACAGGATCACAAGTCAGGAGCACTGTGTCTGGTTCTGGTCTCTCCATTACAACAGAAGCATGGATATATTGGAATGAGTCCAGCAAAGGGATACAGAAATGATGAAGGGATTGAAGTATCTTTCTTATAAGGAAAGGCTGAAAGAGCTGGGACTGTTCAGTCTGGCTCTGGAGGCCCGGGAGAGATCTTATCAATGTATGCAAATACCTGAAATGAGGATGTAAAATGGACAGAGCCCTGTGGTGCCCAGTGACAGGACCAGAGACAACAGGCATAAACTGAAACATAGGATGTTCCTGCTGAGCAGCAAGGAAACACTTTTTCTCTCAGTACAGATTGCCTAGAGATGTTGTAGAGTTTTCATCCTTGGAGATATACAAAAGCTGTCTGGCTATGGTTCCAGGTAACTGGTCTAGGTGTCACTACTTGAACAAAGGGATTGGACAAGATGATGTTACTATCTCAAATATTCTACAGTTCTGTGATTTTGTGATTCCATAACATTTGACATGTTCTTTTAGTCTTGCCGTTGCAATAGATTGACAAGGTACTTGAAAGGATGAAGAAAGGTGTTTTGTCAGTATGCTCTTAGGTAATATTTGGAGAATTAAACAACTAGTTTTAAGAAAAAAGTTTTCTTCAATAGTTCAGACAGCATTTGGTCTGAAAACTTAGCTCAAAATAGCCTTCAGAAACATTTATAGAGACATAGATAAATCTTGCTAAGATATATCAATTTATATATTTCTCTAAAATCAAGATTATGGAGATTGTTATTATTAATGAAGCATAGATGTTAATGAAAAAAAAAGCTTATAAAGACAGTGTTTTTGTCAATAAAAATATTCTATTTTGTACTACTTGATGATTTAACCCTGAAATGGCTTGGATGTGTCACAGAATCATAGATTGATAGAATGGTAGGGTTGGAAGGGACATTTAGAGATCATCTAGTCCAACCTAACCTCAGAAGCAGGTCAACCAAGATCAGATAGCAAAGGAACATGCCCAGGTGGGTCTAGAAAAGAGAAGACTGATACTTGCAAATATCGAAATGGTGGGTGTTAGGAGGTTGGGGCATCCCTTTTTTCTATTGTAGCTAGCAACAGGACAAGGAGTAATGGGATGAAGCTGGAACACAAAGAGTTCCATTAAATATAAGAAAAAACTATTTTACTATGAGAGTGACAGAGCAGTGGAACAGGCTGCCCAAAAGGGTTGTCATATCTTTCTTTCTCATTTTTTCACATCATAACTCAGTGGGATAATTTAATTTTGACAATTTATCTGGATGTTGAAGAAGTATTAAAACATTCATAAAACACAGAAAGTGTCTCCAAAGTCCCTCATGTTCTTGTTTTTTCACCTATACATCTTGTTTATTTTATATTCTTCCATAGGCCATGAACAATAATGACAACAGCTTAGGTTTGTGAAAATGAATATGTGTGGTCTGCTAAAGGCATGAATTACCAGCAACATTTTCAATAATGTGTGGTGGTTTAGCCCAATATGCACCCAGTCATAATATTGTTCCCCTCCTAAACTGGACAGGAGAGAGAGAGAGAAATATAACAAACTGCTTGTGAGTTGAGATAAGGACGGAGAGATCAAACTCGGCAATTAGCGTCACAGGCAAAACAGACTCAACTTAGGGAGAAAAAGGTTTGATTTATTAAAGAAACAATAAAAGCGGGGAGATGAGAAATAAAACCATCTTAAAACACCTCCCCCCACCCCTCCACTTCCCGGGACTCCCTTTCCCGGGACAGCAGCGCAGGGGATGAGGAATGGAGGTTACAGTCAATTCATTACAGATAGACTTTGCCGCTGCTGCTTCTCATGGGGAGGCCTCCTCACACTTCCCACTGTTACACTGTGGGGTCCCTCCCACGGGAGACAGTCCCTCGTGAACTTCTCCAGCGTGGGTCCTTCCCATGGGCCACAGCTCCTCANTTACGGAGTCACGGCCTCCCTCAGGCATCCACCCGCTCTGGCGTGAGCACCTCCCCCACGGGCTGCGAGTGGATCTCTGCTTCCCGGTGGTCCTCCATGGACTGCAGGGGGACAACCTGCTTCACCATGGTCCTCACCACATATCACAGGGGAGCCTTCTTTCCAGTACCTAGGCACCCTCCTCCTCCTCCTTCTCCACTGACCTTGGTGTCTGCGGAGATATTTTCACATTCTCTCTTCCTGTTGCTGCTGCAGTTCTGGAACCGCACAACTTCTTCTCAAATATGTTATTCATAGAGGCATTACCTCCACCACTAATTGGCCAGGTCTGTGTCTGGTGCAGGGTGCAGCTTAAAACTGACTGACCCTAATCCTGTCAGCTACAGAGGAAGCTTCTGACAACTCTCTTTGTTTAAAGAGGCCGCCTCTCTAGCTGCCCTGCTACCGAAAAACATGGCCCAGGCCAAAACCACTACATAATGAAACACAGCTTTTTAAACTCATTTTTATATCTTTAAAGCCAGCTGAACATATCATAGTTTTCAGAAGATTTTTTAAAAGCAAATTTGTAAAGTATATTGATTTATGCCTTGCCTTGATATTGAAATGCATTATAATTATCCTAGTCAAAGCTATATTCATGACATACCTCCAATGAGGCATTTTAACCAACACAAACACTTATCATACTATAAACTATATATGCGTGTATATTTACATTATATATCTATATCACATATGTTTTTTAAGTTGATGCATGTGTGTATGTATATATATTGTATATATCAAGACATATAATATAGATACCTATAGGTATAAAACTCTATCTACACATACACTAGTACTAAACCCCTATAATTTCATGCTAAGGTTTTAACTTTGATTTATGTAGCTCTCAGGCACTGTGATTTTTCATTTTACAATTTTATGTTCCTCTAGTGGCTGAAACCCAATAGTAACAATTCAAATCAGTAAATGGGATGGTTGCATCCTAAACTTTTGTCATAGAATGGGTGGAGCAAAGTCTTTTTTCTTTAGGAGGACTTTTACTATCCATTCCCCTTTTGGTTCATTCTTTTCCTAAGAACAGTAGCTTTAAAAGCAAGAGCTTTCTGTTTCTTCCTTGAATTATTCCTGGCCAAATTCTGACTGCAGGAGCTGTAGATGATCTAGCTGCCTAGAGAAAACATTATCCGGAATTATTTAGGCATGCTTACACCAGCCTGGTCCTCTGCAAGGAGTGCCATATTTTTCTCTTGCAATGCTTCTGATTCTGAATATGTGCGTTCATAATATGTAACGGGGATTGTGGATCAAGTAGTAAGTACATCTTTATAACATATAACATAAGTATTTTTGTAATATCTGAATCGGAGATGCACTGGGACCATAACTATCACCACAACTGCTGTTTAAAACCAAAAGATGTTGCTGGAAAAGCAGCATTGCTGGTGCAGATGAACTCTGATGATGTTTCTGGCAGTCTGAGTTGCTTGTCAAAATGCTTCATTTTTTATTGCTGCACAAAGAATCAGGAATAAGATTGAGCTTAATATCTAGCAATTTAACAATTTAGTAGTTTAGAGGTATATGACCTAGGAGAAGTATCTGTGATTGGCTTTAATCACATTTTTGCAGTGTCATTATAATAATCACTCAGTTTCACTATTAAACAATTGAGAAGCTTTTCATTTGAAGTCTGTGTTATTAGGAATTTTCAGCTTAAATACATTATCCTCTAATAACCATGGCTTTAATGTAAAAGGAGGAAAATGTGTGCTTCTTAAAATATTCTTTTTTTTTTTCCCCAGGATAAAATACATAAAACATCAAAGATGAAAACAATTGCTTGATGTGGTTTTAATATGTGATTTAGACTTCTTCACAAGTGTTATATTAATCATGTATAAACCAAAAATAAAAAGACATCCACAGGTAATAAGACATGGCTCTTACTCCATGCTAACAACTAAAAGATGAGAGTAAGGGCAACACTTATTGCCCTAAATCCACTAAAGAATCATATATTATAGTGATAGTAGTTATATTTTAGAATCTTACAGCTTTATATTTAAAAACTGTTGCTCTAAACCAGATAAATGCCTTTATTTACCATACTGATTAATTAAAGATCTGATTCAGACTCTGTAACAGTATAAAAAAAAAGGAATTTCACAATGTTAGCCTGGGATTTTCCAGAGGAATGTGACCTCTAGTGTATACATTTAGTGTGCAACTTTTTCTGCTATATGAAGACATCTACATTGTAAGGGTAAGATGTAAAGTAAGATAGTAAAGGTGTTGTTACCTAATGCTATTAATTTTTCAATATCTAGTCTCAAAACTGCCAAGATGGTTTCCCCCATGAAATGTTTGATACATTATAAATGAAATATAAAATTCAGTTATTTTCAATTATTTTGAACAGGCAAGACAGGAAAAATGGATCTAAGTCTAACAGTTCTAAGCTGAAACACAAAGATTAATTTCATACCTTTGAACACATTAAAAATCATTAGGATTTGCTTAGGAAAAAGAACAGTTTAAATACTGAAAGAGTTAAATATATGATTAGTCTAGAATTTCAGATGGAATTTGGGAAATAGGCTTGCAAAAAGGTAGTACATTTTAGTTTAGTGTGTGATGGTAGAAGAAGAAACAATCCATTACATTTTTAATTATGACAATTCCCATAAAATGATCTGCTAGGAAATGAAAACATATCTTGATTCTGGAAATAACACACACTGTGTAATAATTATGAACTCATCCAGGTCCTACAAGCTACAGAAAGACAGGATGTGGGAAGCAAATGCAATCAAGAAGTATAGGAGTAGCTGAGCATAGAAGGAAGGAAACAAATCAAAATGATACGTCAGTACTGAAGATATTACTAGATTTTTACACAAAATCCTCACAGGTTCTCTGTAAAAAAAAAAAAAATTCAAAATCAAAGCAGATTGTTATTTATGTGTAGGTAATGTAAGAGGAAGATTATCAAGAAAAGACCATTCTCCTGGCATGGAACAATTCTGTCCTGGCAAGAATTGTTCTTTCCTCTGGAGAATATTTCTTTTCTGAGAACAGGATTTTCAAGGGATGTGGGTTTTCTGTAATGTTCTTCTGGGACTTTCTTTGGTCTAGCCATATTTCAGTTCTACATATTGTATAAAATCATAGTAAGTGTGAAATATTAAAGATTCACTAACATTAGTTCTGTTTCTGCACACTGTGTCAAAAAAAAAAGATATAATTGACTCAGTATAATATTGTAAGTCTTCAGGGAAGGATCAAATCAAAAATTAAGTGCTTGAAGCAACAAAGAGACAATGATGTACTGTATAGGTAGAATAAATGAGGTGTAGATATGCCATTTAAAACATTGCAATGAAGATGGAGTCCTCATTTTTGTCACTAGAGTGATGGGGGTTGACAAGATTGCCTAAAGTAGTTATTTTTCACACCTCACAGATTAAGTGCCAGGTATATGGGAAGACTATGAGAGTTCTGATCCAGAATCAGAATAATAGACTTATTCACATTCATCAGACATATTCTTATGGTGGTTATGAACAACAAACTCCAAATGAGAACAAGAAGGTAGATAGAATTCAATGGTTGAAAGACTTTACCAAAAGGGACGTCATTTGTAATTTGTAAGCTGACTGTGGAAGAAAAAATTATATAATAATAACGTTGTGAAGGGAAACTTCTTGTGTATCCAGACCATGTATTGACATATAAACTTGTCATGTAGCTTCTAGGTATGAAGAGGAGATTAAAAGCAAAACAAAATATTAAAAGCAGTTAAAGTGTAACAAAGTCCACCTTGTAAAAGTACAACCATCTCAACTATGTTTTTATCAAGATTCAAAAAATGTACCAGTTTCAGATATGTTTTCTTTAAATAAATCTATCAACACAGAGTAACTTATGAACTCAGATGCTGTCATAAGTCATGAAAAGATTGTACATCAAAGCACACTATGTGAAGCTTCTATCAGGTAATGTCAAACAATTATGTGAATTTCACACAGTCTGGAGGTTTAGTGTGGCACAAAAAATACGTTTGTACTGCTTTAAACAGGACTGCTCTCTATTTATGAAGCCAAATTGTATTGGGCATGTCAGATATGTGTTGATGCAGTCTATTTCTCCATCATGGAACAGTGGTTATGTTTACAACTCACAACTCTTAGAGCAATCTATGGTTAGATACATATTCCACATACTTCTGTGCATCTTCATTTAGGCACTTCAAGAGCACAAACACCATATTCAACTGCACTAGTAGCTTTCACTAAAACAGTTGACAGGAGCTTAACATTGAGGCAACATCTGTTACATGTCACAATAACATTCTGCTCACTACTACTGTTCCTGATGTCTATCATCAAAACTGTATATTCTGTCTGTGCTTTTGGCTGACAGTCCTTTCTGTCTTGGGCTGTTTATAGATCTTCACCGGTCTGTCATGATATCACTCCAGCTGCCATTAGTTAGAAACATCAGAGCTAATGGGTAGGACAGTACTGCTAAGAAATAAAGTTTAAAGTAAACAATAATAAGTTTGGATGGGTTATCTTTGCAGTTTACTTCAGGAAACTGCTGTGAAGAAACAGCACATCCTTTGCCAACATTTCTTATCAGTTGAGACAATAGTAACTATTGCTTCTTCATGCCGCCCTCAGTCTCTGAAAGCCAGTTCAGTATTGGTAAGGTACTTTGAGAATGATTGCAGTGGTTGTTCATGCACCCATTATCCAGCTTGTTTATGGGTAATTTGCTGTGACAACTTATCTGATGTCATGGGAGCTGTAGTCCAACACATGCTGGACAACAGACACAAAGGGCAGCAGCCAAAGCCTTCTCTGTCCCATGAGGCTTGTATGGGTATGTCACCTGGAATTTGCTGGCATTCATGTGCTCCTGAAACACTCTCAAGGATCAGCAATAGATTCAACCATTACCCAGTAACATATAACATGCTTGAACTTCTAGGGATTCATCTTTATATGAATAAGGATAGAATGATAATTTTTTTTAATCCATGGCTATCAGGGCACATGGAGCATGAGCAGGACTCTGCAGGGAACAAGATGCTGCTTTAATCATTTTTACTGTGCATTCACTTTGAGACAGTCATGGACTGTCATCTTCTTCTGTGGAGGATACATTCATTTAGTTGACAAAATGTGTGATTTAAGGGATAAGGTGTGTGATCCAAACAATGTGCAGATTATCACTGACTGTTGCACTTATATGCAATCTCTGTGAAGATGTTGCAGTGTATTCAAGGCAAAAAAGCATCTTTCATACTATTTGCCAAGTTATATCTGTTATCAGTAAAAGTTTGCAAATGCAGATTCCCAAATATTTGTACTCTAATAGGACTAAGTACAGGAATATAGCACTTGCTTTGAATCACAAACAGAATAAAGAGGAGGATGCTATTTGTTTCATAACTCATAAAATCCAGACTCACAATGTGTTAAGTGAATTTTGTAGCATGTTGAATATTCTTAGCTTAAAAAACACCAAAGTGTTCTTCCTGGTTTACAAGGTTCAGCACTGTCTGTTTTCTACGTTGGAGACCTAAAAATGCAGATTTCCACACTATTTCGCTGACATACATGAATTGTACCTGGAATGGTATAATTACAGCTGACAAAAAGCATCTTAACATTGTTTCTGCAAAGATGTAAAATTAATTTTCATTCAGCCTGCCTTCAGATGACTTTACTCACAATGGCATACAACAAAAATCTGCTCTGCAAAGAACTAATTGAAAATGTAATCTTTAAAAAAAGAGTTTAATATTTTCAGTTAATAAAATGAAAACAGTTAACCATGAGGTTCACTTAGCATAGATACTTTTATGTATTAACAAACTCTTCATAAGTAAAAATGATTCTCTGCCCACTTTGAAATATACTTGGAGTCAAATGGCACAAGTAAAAGGAACTCTGACGAGATTCTGAAATGAATTTCAGGTAAACAATAAAAACATGATTGTGTGTTGAATTTAAAATAATAATTGCCTCATCACTGAAGACTTATACTCAATGTTGAGAATGTCTTATGTATTGTGAGGACTGAGTGCCCAATATAGCAGTAGACCTGATGTAAAAATAACTAAAGAGAGGCAGCCATCAAGCAACGTTTCTGGAATATGTAAAATTTTTCATTTTTCAAAATTTATTAAGTTAAGACCCATAGCTACTCAGTCAAGATTAAATTGGTATTTGTTTCCCAGAATTATATTTGGTTATAAGTGTCTTTGCCTATATGCGAGTTGCTAATTTTGACAGGAAGTAAATGAGGTCTGTCATTTTCAGATCCAGCCAAGTCTTTCAGTACAAACTCTACATTAACTTGTAATAGGATGAGACAGTGGAGTTTAACACTAAGTACAACAGTCATATTCTAAAATCTGACATTTTGAGATAGAAAATAAAGTTTCTTAGTGAATATCTATTCAGAAATTTAGCAACTATTATTTGTTTTATTGAAATATATATTTCATATATCTATAGCTGTCTGTGTCATATAACATAGATACATATAGATATTAAAAAAAAAAATCCAAACTTTCAGTGGAATTTGTACCAGACGTTTAATCCTCTCTCTTAGGCGTTGCCTTGACACTCAGCCACCATCACTGTAGTGTGTGAAATGAGACCTAATGAGTCCTGAAAACAGTATGTCAGGATAGCCACTGGTCTCCTTATGCTGCAGGGTTATATGGACATATCACAACACAGACTGAAATTAGTTGAAATAGTTGCAGGCTAGCAGAAAAGGAAAATAAGGTCTGGATTTTGGAAATCCCCAAGAAAATTTTAAAAATACCTAACCATATAGTTTCATCTGCTCTGAGTAGGCTAAAATCCAGAGTACACATGAAAACTAGTATCTGGTTGTCTTTGTCAAAACTCAGTACTATACAGTAACCATTAAGCTTGCATCATCCTTGTTATTAGAATTACTGGGCCAGTAGATGACTCAGATTGTAAGTGTAAATGTTGTTTATGTAAAGCACTAGGTTGACTGTAGTTTGGTCCTTTTTTATCTCTTAAAGTATATAAAATCTTGCTCTCTGATTGTAAAAATTACTTAATTTTTTCTGTAACTCCAATTGGTGTTTCAACCTTGTCTGAGCAGTTTTTTTAAGACCATTATAAAGCAACCACTGGGGATAAATGCTGTAGGAGTGAGCTTGAAGCAAAATCCTTCCCCGATCAACTTTTGTACAGATAATTTATGTCAGACTGATTTCCAAAGTCTGGTTCTGAGATCATACATATTTATCTGGTTACATCTTAAGATTCATGTCATAAAATTTTGTGGCTCCTCAGTTCTTTTTGATGACAAAACTTGTGCTACTTCTCTATCAAATTAATTGAAGCCTCCTCTACCAATGTACTTTTATGTCTGCTAGTACCCCAAAGGCAGGCTTGTCAATCACACAATCATTCTGCTGTTCTTCAGTTGACCTGATACAACACTGAAAAGGAACAAGTACTTCTGTGCAATCAAACTGGAACTGATGGATACCAAAGAGACCTTGATCGTCTCACTGAGTAGCAGGCAGTCATAGTAAGGCAGGCAAGATAAAGCAAGAGAGACCACACTGGGGAAACAGATGGCTTGGTTTTTATTTTATTTATAACAAACCTGTGCAGAAAGAAGAAAGTGCAAGTATACAAATAGGGTAATATCTGTGTATATATGCTGTGCTGACCACAGCTGTAACTGTAAGAACGTTAACTGATTTTAGATTAAACTCAAAACACAGACTTGTTTAGAAAACTCTAAATGCTGCATTTGACAACCTTGATAGTGCCAAGATCAACAAGGGTACATTTCAGTGGCACTTCAATGTGAATTTCATTTTAAATAATTCAAAACGTTCCACGGAGAACACATGCTATTTCATTTGAAAATGTTTCATATCACATGATACGAAAGACACACTAGTTTTGGCTAGGATAGAGTTAATTTTCTTCACAGTAGTTAATGTGGGGCTATGTTTTAGACTTGAGTTGAAAATAATGCTGATATTACATAGATGTTTTTGTTATTGCTGAGCAGCACTTACATAGAGTCAAAGCCTTTTCTGCTTCTCACCCTGCTCTGCCAGTAAGTGGGCTGAGGACACACAAGAAGTTATGAGGGGACACAGCTGAGGAAGCTGACCCAAATGACCAAGGGCATATCTCAGATCATATGGCATCATGCTCAGTATATAAAACTGGACAAAGAAGAACAAAACAGGGGACATTTGAAGCAATGTTATTTGTCTTCCCATGTACCTACTACCCGTGATGGAGTCCTGCCTTCCTGGGGATGGTTGAACACCTGCCCGACAATGGGAAGGTAGTGAAAAAATTCATTGCTTTGCTTTGCTTGTCTGTGCTTTATCTATTAAACTTTTTTTTTTTATGTCAACCCACAAGTTTTTTTCATTTATGCTCTTGATTCTCTCTCTCAAGGGGAGAGGAGTGAGGGAGTGACTGTGTGGGACTTAGTTACCACCTGGGATTAAGCCACGACAGTCCCAATGCTTACAGGCATAATTTCCCATTGAGAAATTTCAAGTAATTGAAAAGTATGTGATTTTTTTTCTAATGATGAGAGATAGATTATATCCCTATTGCATTTTCTCCTTGATGACTTAAAACTGCAAGCATTAACACTATGGTCAAAAAGGTAATGCAGGAAGGTGATAAACTTATAAGCAGATCTTTCAAGCATTTAAAAAAATATTCTTAGGTAATACAATTTTTAAAATAAGTGTTACATACATTGAGTAATGATATATCAAAGACTACTGTGTATAATCTAACATGAAGAGATAATCTGTGAGTGTTTTGTGAGGAGATATTTATTTCTTACCATATTGGACCAATAAGATCAATTTTTGCCAATGCTTATGCAGATTTATGTGCCCTCAATCTTTGTCTGGGATTGGTTATGGCAGTTTCATTTGTTTGGCTGCTTGTGGTAGATCAAAGATATATTCTTTCACAGACATAAATGATGTTCACACACAGTCAAACTTTAGATATTCACATTTAGTTTCTAATCATCTGTTGTAGTTTTGCCCAGCAAGCAATGAAGCACCATGACAGTCTCTTGCTCACTGTCCCACATCCACCTCCACCTTGCTTAGGATAGCAGAAGCTCTAGTGAAATGGGAGGGAAAAAAGATAACCAAAGATGTTGTGGATTGAAACAAAGGCAGAGAGGGCTCACTGCTGGTTATGGTTCTGGGTAAAACAAACTACAGTACTTGACTTACAGAGAAAAGTAAGGAAAGATTATTCTACTGCCTCCAAGAAACATAACAGGAAAAAAAACAAAACAAACAAACAAAATCAAAACCAGAGCAGAATGACTAGAAAAACACAATCAGTACTTTAGATCTACCTCCCCGACCCCTACTTTCTTTCTGGGCCCAGTTCAGTGCTCCTGATATCTCTACCTCCTCCCTCCTCAATGTCTCGCCAGGGTCTGGGGGATGTGGTCAGTCTCTCACAGATAGTCTCTGCTGCTTCTCTCTTCTCAGAGGAGAGTGATCCCTTGCATTCTTGCCCTGTTCCAACACGGGGTCCCTGCCACGGGATACAATCCTTAACAAACCTCTCTGGCGTTAGTTCTTTCCAACAGCTATGGCTTCTGCTCACAAACTCGGCCAGTGTGGGCCTCCTCTGTGGCCTGCAGCATTCCAGGCACCTTCTGCTGTAACGTCACCCTCTCACAAATTCACAGCCTCCCCTGGACATAGTACCGCTGGCAAGGGGTCCTCTGTTAACTGCCAATCTCCTACACCCGTCCTCTCCATAGTGTGCAGGAGGGTCTCTAATCCAACACACTTCCTCCTCTCTTCCTTTGCCAACCTTGGGGTCCACATGGTTGCTTCTCTCTCCCCCCCAACTCCTTGCACCACCACCAGCCAGAAAAGAAGAAAGATCTGCAAGACAGAATAGGAAGAAGCCTCATCTTCTAGTTTCTTCTTAAAAAAAGTGATCGTGGAGATGCCCAAATGGGCTCAGCCCCAGAAGTGGGTCTGACTCAGTTGGGAAAAGTTTTGAGCAACTTTTTTTATGCTCCAAACATATCATTAGTGTAAGTGAAAAATTTCCTATTATGGATAACATAAATAAACACTTCAGGATACAATATACTCAAGAAATAAATAATGTTTCCTGGAGAGACCAGAATGATTTGTAACTCAGAAGATGAATTTTTGCTTAAAGATTTGTAAAGAATTCTCAAAAAAAGATTTAATGAGAAGATAAAACATGGGAAAAAAAGCTAGAATAGATCTCTTCAAATTTTACAAATGCTACAGTACTGTTTTTGGGAGCACTGTGAGGAAACTCAAATGCAAGGCATGTATTTGCTCACTGAAATCTATCGGGGGAAATTAGAAAGATACAATCAGAATGTGATTTTTAATAGATTACTTCATTGTCAGGATTTGCAGAAAGTTCTGTACAGGATACATATGTAAAAAAGATCCCCTTTTTTCCTGAAATGTTTAGAAATTAACTCTGAAATTATTGTTCTGAAGTTATTAAATTCATATCATTGATGTTCTCTAATTAATATCAGACCTGTGTTCTAAGTAATTATATATAATAAAAAACCCTTACTTTTTTTGTTTTTGTGGGAGTCGATTGCTTTTCTCTGGCTCTATTCTCTGGCTCTGTTTCATTTTCCCAACTTTTGCTTCCATTTATTACCATTGTCTTCCATATGGCCTTTTTTTTTCCTTCTGTATTTTAACATGCTGTGGAAATATTTTCCCCTTGCCACATAAGAAATAAAAGATGCTGGCTAACTTAATTTTCCAGCAAATACTGCACTTATCTCTTTAAATAAATTTATTAAACATGTTTCTTGTGTTGAGAGGAAATTTTCTTCAAGACAGAAGTAGTCATACCCTAAAAATCTTAAAGAAGAGGAAAGGAACATAGCTCATTACCCACAGTGATAATACTTACTTCAATATTTGTAAGTGAAGGGCATAACTTCTTAAAATGACAGGTAAATAACAGGCACATTAAGTAGCTACCCCAGGAAAAAAAAATCATAATCTGAGGATGAATTTTCTCACTATTATACTGCCTCCTTTGCTATGGAGAGACACACTGAGGTGTATAGTCAGTCTAGATAGACACATGTTGGTATGATTTTAAGATAAAACCAGTGCAGCCCTTGAGTGTTAGTCTCTAATTTTTATTAAACTTTTTCTTTTTGACAAGTTACTATGTGCATTCCTTCAAAAGTACTTCCCATTCGACACAAGTGAAATGAAGGGAGGGTAAAAAAACAAACCAAAGTATGGCTTTCTTTTCAGAGATAACAAGTCCTCCATAGACATATTCAAATCAGAAGAGCTGTGAAATACATATTACATAATTTGATTAGTTAAAAATGATAGCTAAGCCCTCTTGACCTTTTATGTAGACAGTTAATACAGTCCACTAACACCTGCTTTGTAATTGATGAGCTAATCAAGGCATCAGGCTTCACCAGTTACCACATTTCTGTACAGATTTCCAGTTTTGTTGCCATGTTGCAATCTCAATTAGCCTGCAGCACTCTTAATGTAGCCTCTGCCTGCAAGAAGAAAATTGGTTTTAGATGTGAATGCTTCATAATGAAGCAATCCCTTAATGTATAGTGAACTTATTATGTATTATGCTAATTTTCTTTCTTCTAGAAGCGTATGCATGCTTAAAACTTAGATGCAGAACAAATTATATTCAGATTTGTCCCAAAATGAGATATTTGGGAATAGTTCACAATAAACAGACAAATTGCCACTGCCATAGAATTGAAAAACCTGTTCAGTCAATATGCTGTTTGCTTAGGTTCTGTCCACATACTCACACAAACAAATCATTTTATGTCATATATTTCATGTCCACTTGCAACATTAATACTGTCAGAAGTATTGAAATGTCACCTGGAAAGCAGAAGGCATTTGAAAACTGTCATGTGGATAAGGTTCCCATGGAAACCAATTTCCTTGATATCCATTTGTTCAATAAAACTGTCTGTAATTTTGTTTGGATACCTGTGGAAAAAAAATAGCCATAACAATAACTTGAAAAGAGTTTGCACTTTTTTTAAAGATTATAAAAATATTAATTTAATACACTGTGTGGCTCATGTAGTGGAATAGCACTAACCTGGTCAGCATTCATCAATTCTAGCTGTAGCTGTCAAGCTACACATGATGAGTACAGCATATTGACTTAGAAAATCAAAGGATTTTGCTAGAAACACAGTGCCTTGGGTTCTTTGTTCAATATATAGAGGAGTTATACTAGAACAGCAAGGTTAAGCACATTTGCAGTGTAGACTACATCACTGAAACGTCTTCTGCAAGGTACTAGAAATGGTTACTTTACAGAGTGATTCTGTTTCACAAAAACACATAACTCCAAAACAGGAGACACTTGTGCTGAGAAAAAAGTGTAATAATATTGTACTTATCCAAAAAAACTTACAGTGAAATCGGATATGGCAAGTATAGTTGGTGAGAAATTAAAATAAATGAGTGACTACATGTGATAAGAGTTAATATAATAAATTATTAAAGGAAATAGTTCTTGAGAATAATCATACCGTATATTCCCTAAAAAACAAACAAAACTCTAACGAAATTCCTAAATACTTGATTAGCAGGGTTTGGAGTGTGTGGTATTTTTTATTTTATTTTTTCCCTGCTAGTTTTGACTCTATAAAAGCAATCCAAAAATATCTTTCTCTCTTCTTTCCCCAAAAATGAAAGACAGCACTCTCAGATGCAGTCTGCTAAACTGTAGTCAAGTAACCAGACACGAGGTCAGGACCTTTGTTTGAAATAAGAAATTTCAGATCTCTTATGAAACAGTAAGGACTTAAACTTCAGAATTTTGCATTTTTTATTTCTTCTTTGGTAAGATTTTGCCCAGAAAATTCATTTTGTACATAAAAAACATTATTGAGTCACACTTTCTTTCTATTTTTCATCTTAAGATATTTGATGTCTTAAAGGCTGGATTTTTTAGCTTAGGTCTCCTATATTCTGGATTCACCTAAGGCTACATTACCTCTCTTCAGCCATCTAATATCCTTAGTCATATTCCATCTTTAGCAGCTCACATCTTTCTTTATTTTGGAAATGCTTCCATGAAACACGCGAATATGTGTATCCATGTCAACTATGTAATAAATAGGTTTTTCTTTTCATATCTTCTTACTAAAGATGAGAATCAAATATTTTAAAGACATTTACATCTCATTTAAGAAATCTCTGAGAAATCCTTCTGACATTTTTCATGTGTAGATTTGAAAAAATCCTACATCTTATAAACAGAACATGAATTTGAACAAGACTATAGTGGTACCAAAAGGAAAAAAATGCTAAGAATGCCGACTTTTTGTTTGCCCCAAAATCAGTTTGTGAAGATTTTCCTTTAGAAGTGATATTATTTTTTCAGTGTGATACTAGTTAAACTGTCTGCTATCTTAGAAAGCTGATTATCTACATTTTCTGAGTTACATGACTAAGTTTTGAGCTCATGTAATCTAGAAAAAAGGGAATGTGCTCAAAGATCGAGGCAATTATTTTTTTTAGTTATTAGAGCTGCAGTGACAGCAGTAAAAAGTACACTTTTTCCAGAATGTACAACAACATATTTTACCTCTTTAAATGTATTTTACTTATTACAAAGTATGCTTTTCAACACTGCTTACCCATCCAATTCAAGCCATAAGCAGAAAAGAATTGAAAATTTTAGAAACCAGTTCCTAGAATTAATAAAATACTCTATTAGACTGCTTATAACTGATGATTGATGCCCCCGATTCTGAATTAACATCCTTAGTTCTGCTGGGCTATACTGGTAGTATACTTTGGCACTGAAAGAAAACTTGGTATTTTGCCTGTATACTACATCATTTACTTTATAAGAGCATGTATGCAATAAAATTTTATTGTGCAGTTTTTTCCCTGGTTAAAAGAAGAAGTCACACAAATCTAAAACTATTCTCTCGCAGTTCTGATATGTCAAGACAAGATTGTTCTGAGATTCTTTGTTCAAATGCTAAACAAGGAGATATCCGCGTAATCTATCTGTCAAAGTAATGAAAAATGTTTCTGAGTAGTCAAAAGAAACATATAAAACCTTCATGGAGTGAATTGTGGATAACGACAAGAGAAGAAAAAACAGGATTTTTGTGTAGCTTAAAGTGACATAGTCACTGAGGAAACGGAGTGACAGAAACTTATGCCTCTAGTAACTTCCCTTTTATTTTCAGAGAAACTCTAATAAGTTGATAAGTCAAGAGTGCTGATGATATATATTAGCTAAATTTGTATTACTGGCTATTATTAAAAAATCTAGAGCTTTAATTTTCTCTGTCTTTAAAACTCATAGAAATATACAAGATTAAATCAATTAAAAAATTGTGTTTCTTATGGTAGATCCTAATACTAGGATAATTTTCAGACTTAACTGTCCTTATCCTTAAAATGACTTAGCATTCAAATATATCCTTCAATATTCTATTAAAAAAAAAGGACAGTATTCTTTTTTTTTCAGGCTCATATTTTTATATTTTTCTGGTTTTGTTTAGCAAGTTTTAAAAGCTCAATGATTGCAAGTAATTATTTTCGAGATGCTTTTCCCTTGTATATATAAAAATATTTTATCTTAGCAAATTTGAGTAGTATTTATCTAATATTATTATTTGCAAATAGTTGGAAAAGTGAGCATATATGAAAATGAGGGTATTTTCAATGTTTATAGACTGTTAATTTAACTAATATTTTACCTTTTTTTTTTGAGGAAAATTGCTTTTTTATTAACCTTAAATTGATAGTACATAATTTAACAAATTCAAATTGGAATTTTTAGTCTTTTATCAATATGTGGGACTATTATAATATTCTTGTCAATTTGGACAGGAAGACTCAATTAGGTTCTAAATAGAGAATGAATGAATCGTGGAGTATTACATGTATGCTTTCAAAGTAAGGTAATGTGCAGAGAAAATTAGTACAAATACTTCACTCTTATTTATCAGATAAAGTAAATATGAGAGTGGTGGTATTAAATCTGTGTTATTAAACCTGAATAAAAACTGGTCATCTAAAATATAACATAATAGTGAAATACATATTTTATGCTCATTACATTCCTAGTTACATATTCTTAGGCACAAGGCTATTTAAAATCAATTTCCTTCTTTAAGTGTGTTGCATTGTAAGTACATTTGTAAAAGCAGACGTGTTTATATGTAAATATGTCCATATCTTTTCAAAGATATTATAAAGTTAAAACTGTTTGTTACATCAAAAGGTGAGAATTTTGTTTGTAATTGATCAAGAACTGAATTAATATTTAGACTTATGTTGTAGAAGGCCTTTGTACTTCATCATCTTGAAAGACACTGAGAATATCAGTCAAATGCAAAACTACAGTAATATGTCCTAAAAAATTTTAACTTAATGAAATGGCTAAACTTTCCCATTCCATATGTTTTTGTGTTTCTAAAATGTAATCTTCCACTTTATCCTTCTGTAAGAGTCACAAAGCTAAATGTACTCATTCCTTCACACGCTGTACGTGATCTGACATTACATATCATTTTTACAGATGTTTTTCAAACAGCCTTCTAGATCTCTTTTTAATTTTAATGTTTGTATGAGTATGCTTTTTTTTTAATCTGTTGTCCTGTTTTATTGGTGGCTTATAATTCAATAATAATCTAATTCATTCAGTTTTTTCCTTTGTTTTATTTGCTTTTGCTCTATAGAAGCAAACTTTGCTATTATGCAAGTTTCATAATCCCATTGTTTTTAACACGGTTCATTTATCAATGTCTTTTGAGTGTGGCTACATGATTTTTCCACGCTTTCTGTATTGATATTTTCCAACTTTCTCTTATCAGTGTATTTTTGTACCTGATTTGTGCCAAAATTTCCAGTGAAAACATGGAATGGTGTTGGCTCCATAGTTTTTGTGGATTTCCAATGCTTTATAATCTCTATGATGAGAAGAGGGAACATTATAGAGAAGATAGAGTACTACTTTCTGTAATTACACATAACATTTTTCCATTTTCCATCAATTTCTTAGGAAAATATCCAGGGAACATTAAAAATTAGGTCATAGTTTCTGATAACAAATACAAATTAAGAAGCTCAGAATAAAATTTTATAAAGCCTCAAACTTGAGAAATCTTTTTTCAGACTTCATATCAGAAGTAGTTACAGCCTGACCTTACCAGGCATTCTGATTAGTTAGCATGAGAATGTCACCGTTGGAAAAAGTCCTCATAAGTACCATATTATTTACATAAAAATGTGAGGTGTGTGGGTATTGCACAGAAAATTATGTTAATTAAATCATAATGAAATCATGATTATATACAGAAAATAATAACAGTAAATATGTACATCAAGATTATGTGTTCTTTCATTTTGTGATGTCATTTTTCCCCTAGACATTAAAGATTAATCTATGTTTCTTTGAACCATAAATATTCCAGTGGCAGTAGTAGCACCTTGTATCAATTACCTGCATTATAATCTGGCTGCAGGTGGTTGATTGTGAATTATTCTCCCAGTGGAAGAGACATCTATAGTGCTGCTCGGGAATATGTTCAACATACAAAGCTGCTGACCCTGAGACAGACTTCTTTGCCTCATATTAAGGAAAAGAGGGGAATGGTTCTTATATGTCTTAACACAACTGTTAGCTTTGTGGATAGATTTTTAGAGACATAGTGTGCTACAAGGAGACAAAAGTAAGGTGAGAATCACAGTGAATGCCTGTCTGATTTTACCCTTCTCACCTATACTGGCGTGGAAAGCTTTGATTTGATACAAGTCTCAGCAGCAGGGAAGATGCCAAGAAAGCTCATCACTCTGATGCCGTCTTATACACCTCTAAGAGTACCTTGCAGTCCAGAGAAGAGTCTATTGCACTTCTGTGGCTCTTGTGACTGTTTCATGTATTGAGTCAGACCAGGGTGCAAGGGTAGTAGTCACTCCAACAGGGAACAGTTTAATAGACAGTAAAATAGACACAGTTTCAATGAATACTTTCAGTGCTGAGCACATACTTCAGCAATGCTGTGACTTAAGGTAATCATCTTTCTCAGGATGACAAGAACTCTTGTAAAAATCTAAGTGTGCTTTAGAAAGGTATGTTTGTGAGTAAGAGAGAAAACATTACACCTAAGAGGCTTTACTGTGTGCTTCTTTGCTTCTTAGTCCCCAATCCTTCACTTGACGTGACCTAATTATTGACACTTTTGTTCTTGCTTCCAAGCACAAAATTTAGGTTATGAATTCAGTTAGTAAATATATTAAAAAATTACAATTATACAAAAAAATATTAATGAAAAGTCTGCACATTTTTAATCTATTGCAGGTAAAGTCAAACATTAAGTGAACAACAACCTCCTGTTTTTAATAGAATTGTCATTATCTAAATTAAGCCTCTCCTGAAGGTCAAAGAGATTTACTGACACAAAAAAAAAAAATACCTGTCTCTAGATTAGGGACATCAGGGAACTAAAGGTTCAAAAAGTTTAGTCATACTAAGGGACCAGCTGCCCATCTTATCTTAGGACATGACACAAAACTGAAACCAACAGGATTTTTCTCATTGATTCCAAAAAGCTCTCTTCCAAGCCTTTTAGCTTGCCTTAAATTGAACATAAATGAACCATCAGAAAGACAATTTGGGACTTTTTCTCAGAAAAAAAGGCCAACACTTAAATGGCTGTGAGTACCCAATCTTGTATATGGGAAAAAAAAAAATAACTGAATGATACTTCAGCCAGGACAGG
>WBNH01008591.1:155456-170266 GCA_013401255.1 Urocolius indicus
AAAAAGAAAAGAAAAAGAAAAGAAAAAGAAAAGAAAAAGAAAAGAAAAAGAAAAGAAAAAGAAAAAAGAAAAAGAAAAGAAAAGAAAAAGAAAAAGAACCTCCTGAAAAAAAAAACAGGATTTATTGGTTTTTGTTTGGTAGTTGTTTGGTTTGTTGGGGGTTTTTTTAATTTTTTTTTTTTTTAAGAGAATGTTGTTATTAGGTTTCTAAAACAAAGTAAAAGTAAATTTAAAGATGAAAATTGTCATCTTTTTACCTAAATAGGTTTGTCTGCTCCCATCATAAGTCTCTTTACCTCCTAACAGTTAAGACAGTAAAGAACAACTCTGGTACAATGCCTATTGTTAGTATAAAACGAATAAGGTGACCTTTTGTTGTGAGATGGCCTCACTGAATTTCAGCTTATCTCCTATTTAACTGCTAAGAACAGAGATTAAAATACAGTTTTTAAACAAATAAAAGAGTGTTGGAGTTGTGGGGAAGGGTTGTATTACCTGTTTCTATTACTCCTCCAACATTATTACTTTGTCTTTTTTATAGAAAGTCCATAAGATATTACAAAAGGTTGAAAATAAAACCTTAGAAAATTGTACTGGAGTTAATTCATAGCTGAAGAGAAAAAAGTATGGACTTTACAGAAAAATACAAAAAAAAAAAAAAAAGCAGAATTTGGCTAATACAATTGATTTCAGTTAGAGTTTTCTGATTATGTAAATCTTTTCAGGATTTTTTAACATTTCTTTAGAATACAGGGTTTGATTTTTCTCCAGAACCTTCTTTTGATATGTTAATGGGATTGCTCAAAGACCTCTGGTGGTAAAATCTGAAATGAATTCACTTATCTGCAAAAAGAAAAAAAAATACCACTGATATCGTTGCCTAGAAAAATATTAGGAAAAACAAATGAATCACAATAGCAGAATCATACCAAAGGGGAAAAAAACTCCAGAGACACAGTGTTTTCTTGCACATACAGTATATTAGAGATCCAAGTTACCTCAAGGCTTTCAATTGATTTGATTTTTCTGTGGTTGGTTGAACTCAATATTTCAAGGTCCTTGCTTTTTTATTATGTTTTTATTTTTAAACATTTTGATGTGAAGCACTATTTCGAGCATCGTAAGAATACATGGGAATACATAATGGCACTTGTATTTTCATATGACCTCGTTATTGTCTAGGTTAAACTGATCTTTGATCATTTGTTTCCTTTCCCTGTGTCCTTTTCCTTACCCCTTTGTCTTACACCCATTTTTGACACTTAAGAGAAGCACAAAACAATGCTGCTATGGTAAAACAAGTGAAGATATTCAATGCTCGTGAATAATGTGTGATTTTAAGTTAGTTATTAGCCAAGCACTATTCCACATTCATACTTCACTGCACAATAAACTCCTATGATATTGAAATGAGTTAATGCAGGTTAATATACAGAACACAACTTGTAAGGATGGAAAACTGATCCTAATGGAAAACTGGAGATGTCAATGATGTCTGGATATTTGTTTTATAAGTTTGATCCAATATTTGTTACACAAAATCACTCTATTTTCATGGTTTAGCTCCAGCTGGCAACTAAGCACCACACAGATGCTCATTCATTCCATCATCCATTGTTTTGCAGGAGAGAACTGGAAAGGTAAAAAGCAAGAAACTTTATGGGTTGAGATAAAAATGTTTAATAGTAGTAATAATAACAATAATGTAAGAGGAAATAGGTGAAAAAAAGCAAAGAGAAAAAAATGAAATCCATGAAAGACAAGTGATGCAAATGAAAACAATTGCTCACTACTAACTGACCAATGCCCACCCAGTCCCTGAGCAGTGGATCCCCAAGCAACCTCCTGTGGGAGTGTGTTTAATTGAAAAAGGATATGATTTGGACCAGCCAGATATTTCCTTAGTTTAAAGAGAGGTTATGGTTAAAAAATGAGGGTTTGTATAGCAAGGGAGTTAGAAAGAGATAAGAGAAATAAGTTATTGCAGGAATGGAATGCTGAGGGGCTGAAGTTGGCAAGCTGCTTCCAATCATTAGGAGCAGGTTCTGCATGTCAATTGAGCGTTGTGTGATCACGTGGGTGGAAGCAGCATATATAAGGAAGAGGAAACAAATGGTGGCTTTGTATCAACATATTGGTTGAGCTGTATTGTCTGTGTTAGTCCCCACATGAACACCACTCGCTTCTCCGCAACTTCCCCTGCAGTTTGATTGCTGAATATGATGTCATATAGCAGTAACTAAAACATCAGTGTGTTATTAACACTATTTTCAGAAAAAAAGTCATAACATAGCCCCTTACAACCGACTCTGAAGAAATTTAACTTTATTCCAGCACAAGCCACTACAAGATGATAAATAAAAACAAAACTCTGTGAGTCAGCAGCTCTGTTCATCAGTCATATCAGAACTAATCATTGTCAAACTAGTTGCCTCAATCACACCTTGATATGAATCCCCCATGCTTCCTCAGGATACAAATCTAATGTGTTCCAGTAGAAAAACCCTATGTGGAGTAGTATAGGTCAAACTAGAAATATTTTCTACAGCACTGATAAAATTATATTGATAAATTTCCTCTAGAAATCTTTCATAGCTCTTTCTGTTTAACTCAGTTTAGAAACTTAGAAATAACTTCATCAGAACAACCTAGGGCAGTGACAGTCACAGGCAGGTACATTTATATCCTGTATCACTTTACTTCGATTCTACTTATTTGTTCTTTAGCTATATACCCTCCATGAAGATAATTGAGATATGAGTTTTCACAGTGAAAAATCAGTAACAAAGAAAAATCCCAACTGATTGTGTGTAGACATTTTTGTCATTTATTTTATTGAATTCCTATGTACAGTATGGTCTGTTGTCATAGGAGTGTTTGGTAGACTTTTTTGTTGGACAAGGGTGTTGTTCATAAGCATGAAGGTTTCATAATATTCTCCTATATTGAGACCCAGTAAAATACAAATCTCTGACAATAGAATCGTTCAAATACAATTCACAATTTATGCCTATAAAAATCTATGGAGTCAAAAGGTTTTCCAAGGACTATATTGAAAAGAAATATACTATAATACTGATAAAATAGATGAAAATAATGTTATAATATTATTGATCACATACCACATGTTTTATTTTCTCACTTTCTTACCCTGTTTTTTCTGAATGATTGTAGATTAGACATAAAGATCATTGCTTTTTACTTTTGTTTCTCTCTGATCTTCCTATTTCATTCTTATTACAGACTTGTATTTTGTTATATAATTCTATATTTTCTTGAGATTACTACTGAAATTTATATTTCCTTTGCTCTTTCCTGTTCCTATTCTTTTAGCTATGCTATACTAATTTTGGTTTTTTACTCACTGGTTTATTTTATGTAACTTACGCTCTCTCCCATCTTTTGGGAGTTTTTAAACATTTTTTTTTCTTCTAAATGAACACATTTCCTTTTATGCTTCCTTCTGTCCATCAGTACAAAATAGGAAATTTAATTTTAGCATTGAAGACCTGGAAGTGTCAAAAAGGTCCAGTGTGCTACATTGCCTCTGCCAGGTTTATTTTACAGAAATGCAAGATAGAACATCAACTGGTGGGGTGGATTAATACCTGCTCCCATTGTATGGTTTCCCATAAGAATAATTTTTTCCTACTCCCTGTTTCTCTAGTTCAGCAGAACCAGCAAACCATATTCCCTGTATATGTCCCCACTTTTCTCAGTATGACATCCATGTCTCATTGCAGGGAATAGAAAACTAACATTCTAGTTTATGTATGTAATTACAAAACTAACTTTGTTCTTGAATGTTTGAGTTGCCTCATCTAACCTTTTCTCTTTTTTTTTTTTTAGGCTGGTCAAGATTTTGCTTTCTATATTTGACATTCAAGACTATGTTGCCTGTTCAACTTTGTAACTAGCATTATGCCACCTTGTCTTTTCCACTATATTCTACTCTTCTCCATTGAGATGTATGGAGGAGAATGGCTTAGAAACTGATGTCTCTTCCTAATTCACCCCTGAAGGAAGAATATTTACTCCAAATACTTCTACTCTTGCCAAAGCTAAGCTGATAGACAACAAGAGGGGCTGGTAGCTCCCATTGAAACCAAGCCTTCCTTCTTACCATCTCCTAACCTTTCCTTATCATCTAAAAATGGAACTCTGTCGCTCTGTAAATTTTTTACAGTTTCAATGCTTGTCTTATGCATCAATTGTAAGACCACATACAAATAATATGGAAATGCAAATTTGTACAAGACTTTGAAAACAAAGTCCTACATGAGCTCTAAGTGATGACTATTAGTGACCTTAAGTTTTGTGTGATTTTTTAGGACAGAAATCAACCTAGTTTCACATATCAAAGGGAAGTTTGCCCAGTTTTGAGACTCTGCTTTAACGAAGTCAATTTCACACCTGCTCCCTTTGTCAATCCTCCCCACATGAGTGTTTTCTGTGGGAATCATTATGACACATTTCATTATCTTCAGTAAATTGGATGGTTCAGTCCTTGAACTGCTGAATACCCCACATGGATCTTGTCTGTACTGCAGACTTCACTCAGTTATAGCCTAATTGAGCTAAAGTCATCATACATACCCTGTACTTCTAACTGTTGCAGAGAGGAATATTTTCAGCTGTAGTTCAGAGCGTGGCAGGGATTTTTTTTTTTCCTAATCTAAAAAAAAAAATGGTACCCATTTTGATGTCACTTAAAGTCAGTGGAACTGAACAATTTCAGTAGACAATAAAAGTCCTTATTTATTTGTGATTTCTTATATCTTGATTAGAATTTCTAAAGCTATATGTTGATTTATTTTTATATATCCAGAAGATTCTCTTCACTGAGTGAGTTCATTTGTATTGTACCTTGAAATAATTATTGCCTCATTTGTTCCCATTCAAGAACAATAATTATATCCAACAACATTTTTACTTTATTATAAAGCCTTTGTCAAGCTAAAGTACATCAAGGGCTTCTGTGTAATGGAGGTAAAGGACATTGAATCAAGCTAAACAGTATTTTCTTGCATTTCATTATTCCTTTTCTGTAGCAAAGGCCAGAATTCAGTATTTTCCAAGTGTTTCAGAAAGTTAGAGTTCTGCTTTGTGTTACTACACATGACTACCTAAGAAGAAGCTGTCCGCAGTTTCCAGCCTCTTAGCAGAAATAATACACATTCTTGACATACTGACATTCAAAGTATACACTTATAAAACATTGGAAACTATGTATGGAATAATTTATTTCATAAATTTTCAACAAAAACTGGTTTCTGCTGATAATTATCCTCACAGAACTCTTTCCTTCATAATTGGACAAAATAATCTAAATGCAAGATTTCAACTCAAGATTTCCATCTGTGTATTTCAGGACTTCATATAAACACACTTCCCACTGATCTTTCAGAGGTGAATTGGCAGTCTCTAGAGTGTGACCACATTATGTAAGGTATGTGTCACCTTGTGACACCTGACAAATTGACTCCTTCAACTGAGGTAGTTTGAGGAATTCCTACTTTAAAGTTCTCAGTGGGGTTTAGAGATAAGAGAGGTTTTGAGCTGCCAGGTGCCAAAGGTAGGAGCAGAACTTTGAGTGAACTTTTACACTGGAATAAATACACTCACACATTTAAAAGTGCCTCCAGGTGGTTAAGTCTTCAGATAATTGCAGAGGTATCTATTTTTTATAGAAAATTAAGACAAAGACAAAGATTATTCACTCATTTTTAAGCAGAAGCTGGCAAATAGCAATTATGAAATGGCTTAAAAATAAATTGAGGGGTGAGCTTTTTTAGATTTTGATCTTATTTTTGTTTTATCTTTTTGTCTAAATAGCATGGAAGAGTTTCCAAACAAGAAAGGCCACAAGGAAAATGCTAATTATTTCCCACTTATGGAAAATAAGTGATTTATGCTTATGTTTACATTTATGTTTATCCCTTCCCTAAATACTGTGTCACATAAATATAGAAAAATATTATTCTTATATTGATGGATTGTATAAGCGTCACACACTACTTTTTTAATTAGAGAATTATCAACTACAGCAACTTGAAGCATTACGATTTAGGCTGAGTATTGGTTGAGAGAGAAAGTGATTTTGGATTTTAATGAGGAACCCTTCAGCATTTGAAAGGCAATGTGTTTATTCAAAGATCTGCAGTATCACAATAATAAGAACTAATTTTCCAGAAGTTGCATTCTTTTCTCAAGCATCAGTAAGTAAAACAGAGAGTGATTTCTCACGTGAAACCATATTGTCTTACCAAAAATCAAGGTCTATTCACCAAATCTAATATATAAGCGAAATAGCAAAACTTCTGTCACCCCATGTGGTGGTTAAGCCCTAACTGAACAATAACCAATCCATCCAGTTACTCCTCCCCAACTCAGCAGGATGGGGAGGAGAATCAAGAGAGAGTTGTAGAACTTTCTGGGTTGAGATAAGGACAGTTAAATAGAACCCCACAATGAGCAGGCAGTTACAGTGATGGCCAAAGGACAAAGAAAAAAGGAGCCATACCTAGCGTAACCAGTCACCGCGCTCAGCCCGGCAGCAGAACTGCAGTTCCCAAACTGTCTGCAGCACCGCCCCAGTCCAGCTGCTGCCCTGATATCCCGGGCGTGATGTCACATGGGGTTGAACAGCCTGGCCGCGCCCCCTAGCGGCAGCTGCGGAGCGTTAATTCTATCCTGGCCAAACCCACGACACCTGGACAAACCCAGGACACCCCATCACAAAACAGCAGATTGCAGGATAAATTGATTGAAAACATAAAAAAATAGTTGCACTGGCTAGTTTGACACAGTAATGCAGATAGCTATGATTCGCATTAAAATGTTATGGCTGCTTATTGGCCTTTCCTCTTAGTGACAGCAGACCTAAGGCAAAAAGAGAAGCAATGCATGATCTGGAATGATCTATATGACTTAACTTCTAAAGAAATAAATTTGTTCACAATATTATGTCTCCAATGACATTTCCACTGATCAAAGTTACCAACATCTTTTTGACTTCTTTTAGAGAATGTTAGGTTAACAGGTATTAACATTTTAGACATAATAGTGAGTTTTTTATTACTTTAGTTTGGTTTCCTGAAAAGATTAAAAATATGTGAACTCTAAGAAAGATGTAAAGTATACTTAATATGGTCAAAAAATACCAGTGAAAATACAGCTAGGGAAGGGTGAAAGATAATTATGTCAACAGAGTTGAAATTATGGGATGGGATGGGAGAACAGCAAATGTGAGTTCTATGTGTAAAGTACTCCCATGCAAAAGCCATCAATCCGTCTTAGTCTCCATTATATAAATGCATCAGAAGTGGTTCACAAGGGGGCAAAGAAAGGAGGATTTTATTTCCTTTTATGTATGTCCAGAGTTGCAATGAAATTAAATGCACCCAAGAACTCCTCAGGTGCACATCCTTAATTCTTAACAGCTGTAATTTATTCACATCTTATAAGAATGCATCTATATTATGAAAGCTAAAATATTTATAGAGGCTTTAAGATTTTAATTCCAGAAATCTATTGCAGATTTACTTCCTGAAATTATGTCTGATTGTATTTGAAGTTTACTAGTTAGCATTGTAAAGTCATTATTTAATAATTAATCTGTTAATTTTTGTATTATGATGAATTGACTGGGCAATAATAGGGTTGTCATAAGGGCCTATAGAGGATTTACAGTTTAAAATCAGCACTGAAGGCTGGATATATTCTTTTTAAGTTCTTTTTATTGATGACAGATATAAAAGTTCAGTAATCAAAGAGAAGAGTAAGCTTTATATTTTCTTTGAGATGATGATGTTTCTTTTAGAACACATAATTAAGTGGTAGTTTTGGAGTTCCAGGAATGGAACTAGTAAAGTAAACTTTTTTAGAGGAAAAAAATTTCCTTTTGTCTTAAGCATAAAAGTAGAATATAGAACAAAAATTAAAAAAAAAAATCTTTTAGCCCCAAATACACATTATATTCCACTAATAGCTATTTTATTAATCAAAGTGACATCAAGATTCAGTGTATTCTAATAATGAAAATAAGTCACTTGGGTAACTCACCTATTGAAATCATAGAATCATAGAATGTTAGGTGTTGGAAGTGACCTTTAGAGATCATCTAGCCCAACCCCTCTACAGAAGCAGGTTTACATAGATCAGGTTGCATAGGAACATGTCCAGGTGGGTCTTGAAGACTTCCAAGGAAGGAGACTCCACAACCCCTCTGGGCAGCCTGTGCCACTGCCCCATCACACTCACAGTGAAATAGTTTTTTCTTATATTTAAGTGGAACTTTTAGTGTTCCAGCTTGATCCCGTTACCCTTTGTCCTGTTGCTAGCTACTATAGAAAAAAGGGATGCCCCAACCTCCTGACATCCACCCTTTGGATATGTGTAAATGTTAATAAGATCTCCCCTCAGCCTCCTCTTCTCTATACTAAACAACCTCAGTTCCTGCAGCCTTTCCTCATATGAAAGATGTTCCAGTCCCCTGAAATACCGTTCATTAAAAATGTAGCTATACTGTAACTGGAACAATAGATGGAGAATATCTATGCACAGTAATGAATTAAGAGTAGGGCTTTTTCTTGTTACAAGTTCTGTATATCTCTCTATGTGTTTCTGTTTCTCTATCTGTCATTCTCTCTTTTTCTCACTCTGTCTCTCTCTACCTATCAGTCAATCATGGTGTCATGGTATGGCCTAGCTAGCACAGCAGCACCACGACAATATCTCTGGCTCAGTGCCCCCATTCACTCCTGTCCTCGTTAGGATGGCAGAGGCCCCAGCAAAATGGGAGAAAAAAGATAAGCAAGGTTGGTGTGGATTAAGACAAGGGCAGCGAGGGATCACTGCCAATTACGGTTCCGGGCAAAACAAACTCCAGTACTCAACTTAGAGAGGAAAGTAGGAAAGTTTATTCTACAAGAAACAGAATGAAATAAAAGTAAAAAGGGAGTAGGATGATGAGAATAATGACAACCAGCATTTTAAGATCTCCCTCCCCCATCCCGCCTTTCTTCCCAGGGCCAGCTCGCTGCTCCTGATATCTCTACCTCCTCCCCCTACAATGGTTTGCTGGGACAGGGAATGGGGGATGTGGTCAGTCTCTCACAGATGGGCTCTGCTGCTTCTATCTTCTCAGAGGAGGATGACTCCTGACATTCTTGCCCTGCTCCAACACAGGGTTCCTCCCCCAGAATACAGTCCTTAACAAACTTCTCTGGTGTGGGTTGTTCTCAGCAGCTGCAGCTTCTGCCCATACAGGGTCCCTCTCTCAGGACAGAGTCCTTGGTGAATATCTCTGACATGGATTCTTTGCCACAGTTGCAGTTTCTGCAAATAGATGGTCCCTCCCTTGGGACGTATCCTCTTCTGGGCATAATTTGAATCTGCTGCTTTGTCGTCGGTTCCTTTCCACAGTTACAGTTTCTGTGAATATTGGGTCCCTTCCACAGGACACAACATGATCCGACCATGCTGATACAGGGTCCCTCCCTTGGTACACAGCCTCTTCTGACCATAGTTTTAATGAAGAAAATCACTGCCCCTGGCTTGGTGTCTCTAATGAAGTGATTGAGTCCCTCCTATGGCACACGACCTGCTCCAGCCATAGTCACTGTCCCTGGCTCAGGGCCTTTAATGAAGTGAATCACTGTCCCTGCCTCGGGGTTCAGCTTTAGCAAAATTAGTCTCTGCCCCTGATATCGGGCCATTATCAAAATGAGTCTCTGCCTCTGATGTGGTGTCTTTAAAGAAATGCAAACAAATTACTGCTTCACCAGTCCTCTCCACAGGTTACAGGGGAGTATCTGCTCCAGCACACCTCCTCCTCCCTTTCCTCACTAACCTTGGAGTTCACATGTTTTTTTCTCTCTTTCTTCCTACTCCTTGAACTACCACCAGCTGAAGAAAACAAAGGAATAGAAGAAGGAAGAAAAAGGAAGAAGCCTCGTCTTCCAGCTTCTTCTTAAAAACTGATCATGGAGGCATCTAATTAGCTCAGCCCCAGAAGTGGATCTGGCTCAGAGCTGGGGAGAGTTTCATGCAACTACATACAGAAGCCATCCTTACCTACTCCCTTACCAGAAATGGCTGTCATGTCAAACCATTACACATGGTACACAGATTTCTTGCAGATAATGATTTGACAAGTTTAAAGTGAGATAAAACAAGTAGTTTACATCATGTCTACATGTCTAAAAAAAAATCAATAAAATGAGTGAAAAAAGTGAAAAGAAAAAACTGGAATCTTTACTGAATCTTTTATTTGTCATACTTTTTGGATTGTGATATATTTTTAAGATGTTCAAACATAAACAAGACAACTAAATTTGCTGCCTCTGTTGTTTCTAAATGTTTTGTTAGTCCAAAGTATTTTATTCTCAAACTGTAATATTTTTCATGATTTTTAAGATTGTAAGTCACTATATTTATTTATACAGAACAGGATTTTTATTAACTTCCTTTTCCAAAACTGGAAAAAAAAATGTAGATGAGTAGTATCATTAATTTCATTGTGAATCTTCTGTGTAGTCTGCTGTAAGGAAAAAAAAAAAAACCACAGGTTCATGTTCTACATTCATAAATAGAGTATAAATGTGATAAAACTGTGAAGGATTAGAGGGAAATTTTTAGCACTTTATGTGCTTTTTAGTTTGCATTAGGATTTCCTTAATACATAGTTACAATAGATCGCGCATATGTGAGAAAGTAAGAAGTAAGATATGAAGATGTGAAAATCTCACATCTTCATTCAGCATGCAACTAACAGCACTGATCTTATGCATACCTCCTGAAAGCTGAGTGAAGGAGATAGTGCTGTAAATGCCTAGAGGAGAAAAGAAATTGCAATTAAGTTCAGTAATTTAACTAACTGAATGGTGCTTACAAAGATTTCCAACAAAGCATAACCTCTGCACTCTCAAGTTATTAAAACAAACAAACAAAAATCTTCACCTAGGGAAATACTGTTGCCATTAATGTAGTATCACTGATAGTGTAATATCAGTTTATAGTACAATCCTATGATACTGAGTAAAATTTTCCTTTTTTCCTAGTTTCTCTTTGAATACAGAAAAATGTCTTCTGGAGTTTTTCTTTGTGTTTTTGTTTGATTTATTCACTTTTATCATAAATATGGTCACCTTTTATAAATTTACCCTTCTCAGGAAACAGTATAATCTGCAGTGACACATCTAATTTAAAAATCCAGAGGAATCAATGGTGTACTTACATTAGTATGTGATGGAATGAAAAGTTCAATTCACTTTTTTGTTTGTTTGTTTGTTTTTTTTAGTGCTCATTCATTCGTTTCTTTCAGTTAGCAGGTGTGATTTTCCAATACTTTACCTCATACGGAACGATGAGTAAGATAACCATGTTACTCAGCATGTCATTTGTCACGTAACAATCATTCTAAGAAGGCATTTCTTGAATGTGCTAAAGAAATTCTGGGGCATCTTGCAGTATATTCACTTCACTGCAGAGGAAGCAGTGAATTAAAATTTGTTACCACTTTCAAAAAACCATTATACTCCCAGTGTTCATGGTACTTTTGTCTACATTACAATGTAAAGCAGCAATTTTGATACTAACACAAATACTAATGTTAATGTTAATGATAATGCTATTGCTAATGCTAATACTACTAATGTAATCTTTAAGGATCCTATTTCACTGTTCCACCTCCAGAAATGGTGCTTTCTTGACTGTCATTTATTGAATCCAGGAGTCAACTCCATTCACTTCCAGAGAATCACAGAATGGTATGGATTGGAAATGACTGTTTTCTAACTTTTCAGAGATCATATTTTTAAAAGTTACTTGTTTTGTTCAACATGTTGTTTTGTACGGGAAGTCTTAGAAGGGTATTGACTTAATTTTTCATCTTGAAATAAGTGTTCTTAATTTAAATTTATAATGTGAATGTTTCATGTTCAGAGACTGCCTCAAAACTTCCCCTTTACAAGCTACACTTCTCTTATGCTGTTGAGGTTTTTTCTACGTGTTAGGAATGGGCTTGACAACGTTGTTAACTGTTGCACTCGATCTTAAATGTCTTTTCTGAACAAAACGATTCTATGATTCAGAAAGTGCCAAAAGGTATCTGGGGATCTAGAGGTCAGCTAGACTTACTTCAGTCTCAGGGAAAATCATGGAATAACTCTTAGAGCACATTTCAGGACATCTGAAAAAGAACTAAGTGACTGAAAAGAATTGTCATGGTATCAACAGACCAAAGGGAAATCACATATAACCCATTTGATTACCTTCTGTGTTGAAATGTTGGGATTTAAGGATCTGAGATGAGCGAAGAGCAGTGGACATAACTTATCTTGACTTTAGAATTTTTTTTTTACTGTCTCTAACTATATACTTATGTCTTACTCTTATTAAGTTAGGATGTTGAACCACATGAGGTTCAACAGGGAAAAGTTCAGAGTCTTGCATCTGAGAAGGAACAATCCCAGGTACCAGTACAGGCTGGGGATTGACTTGCTGGAGAGCAGCTCTGCAGAGAGAGACTTGGGAGTCCTGGTTGATAATAAACTAACCATGAACCAGCAAGGTACCCTCATGGCCAAGAAGACCAATGACATTCTGGGATGCATCAAGAAGAGTGTAGCCAGCAGGTCAAGGGAGGTTCTGCTCTGCATCTCCTCTGCCCCGGTGAGGCCTCATCTGGAGTATTGTGTCCAGTTCTGGGCTCCCCAACTCAAGAGGAACAGAGAACTTTTGGAGAGAGTCCAGCACAGGGCCACCAAGATGATCAGGGGACTGGAACATCTTTCATATGAGAAAAGGCTGCAGGAACTGGGGCTGTTTAGTCTAGAGAAGAGGAGACTGAGGGGGGATCTTATTAACATTTACAAATATCTAAAGAGTGGGTGTCAAGAAGTTGAAGCATCCCTTTTTTCTACAGTAGCTAGCAACAGGACAAAAGGTAAAGGGATAAAGCTGGAACACTAAAAGTTCCACTTAAATATAAGAAAAAACTATTTCACTCTAAGGATGACGGAGCAGTGGAATAGGATGCCCAGAGGGGCTGTAGAATCACCTTCCTTGGAGGTCTTCAAGATCTGCCTGGACATGTTCCTATGCAACCTGATCTAGGTAGACTTGATGATCTCTAAGGTCCCTTCCAACCCCTACCATTCTATGATGCTATGATTCTATGTTACAATCTAGGTGGATAGACAACTGCAAGGGTAAAATAACGGCTCAGATGGTAAAATTCAAAATGTAGTGATTAGGAAGCTGGGTACCATAGGGATATATCCTGAGAAACGTTAGGCTTAAAGACTTGGAGGAGATAATGGAGCTCATTCTCATCTACACTGCAGATGACACCAAGCAAGGAAACTAATCAATATGCTCAGGGACAGGGCTATCATCCAAAATGCTTTAGGCTAGAGGAATGGGTTGACAAAGATCGTGAAACTGAGCAGGAAAAAGTGCAAAGTCATGCCCCTGAAATGGAGAAGCCACTGAAACAACACAGGATGGGAAGAACAGACCTGTGTAGGAAAAGCCTTGGCGATGCTCGTGAACAGAAAGCTTAACCAGAGCCAGATATGTACCTTCACAGCAAAGATAGATAACAGCATCTGTTTTTTCCCAATCTCCTTGCCCAACTGGTTCCATCGCATTTTCTGACCATCCTGAGGGCTTTCAAACCCCAAGCAAGGTTCATCTCAGACTTTTGACCTATCTGGCATGGTCTTTATCCACCTGGGACATCTTATGATGGGAGATGCCTGCTGTGGTCTGTACTTGGACACCTCAGCCAAGCCTCTCTGTGAGACAACTGCCAGCACTTGCCTTGCCTTGCCTTGCTGGCTTTGTTTGTTTTGCTTCACTAAGCTTTGCTGTGCTCTGTGGGCTTTTATTCTCTCATTTCCTTCTCATCTGCCTTTATCTTCTTTTTCTGCTGCTTCTTTGTGTTCTTTTTTTTTAACATTTTTTCCCAATTTTCTTGCCACAAAGGTTCCATCCCATCTTCTGACCATCTTGAGGGCCTTCAGAATCCTAGCGAGGTTCATCTCACACTTGCAACCTAACTTGGAAGTCTTTGGTTACCTTGGCTATCTCATGATGGAAGACCCCTTTCGGAACTTCCCTCATCCACACCGACCAAACCTCTCTGGCCAACCACTGCCAGGACTTGCCTTGCCTTGCTTTGCTTTGCTTCACTTCAGTAGGCTATGTTATGCTTGGTGAGGTTCTTTTCCTTATTGGTCTTATTTTCTCCTTTCATCTTCTTCTTTTGCTACTGCTTCTTCTTAGGTTTTCATTTTTCTCATTTTTTTTTATGCCTTTCCAACCTGTGTGCCACAGAGGTTCCATCGCATCTTCTGACCATCCTAAGGGCATTCGGACCCCAGATCCTCCCTCTGACCACCCTGGAGTGTTCAGCCGGCAAGGTTCATTTCAGTATTCTCACCTAGCTGACATGATCTTTGGCCACCTGGGCTATCTTGTGATGGGAGATCCCACTAGGGTCCTCATTCGGCCACCTCAGCCAAGCCTCTCCAGGAAACCACTGCTGGGACATGGCCTTGTGTTGCCTTGTGTAGCTTTCCTTTGCTTTACTAGGCTATGCTATCCTCTGTGGGGCTTGTTTTTTTCTTCTTTTTCTTCTCTTTTACACTCTTTAAATCTCTCTTCTTCTTTTGCTGCAGCTTTTACTTGGGTTTTAATTTTAAACAGCACATGATATGGAAGCAGTTACTCCTCTCTCAACAGAACTCACTATATCACATCTTGAATATTGCATCCAGTCTTGAGCTGTCTACCCCTTCCTC
>WBNH01008591.1:182881-226349 GCA_013401255.1 Urocolius indicus
ATTGGCTCAGCCCCAGAAGTGGGTCTGGCTCAAAGCTCGGGAGAGTTGCAAACAACTTCTTACAGGCGCCATTTTTACAGTCCCATCTCCCTTATCAGAAAAGGCTGTCATGTCAAAGCATGACACAGGACTCTGATTTATAATTAGAGATACCAAGAATTAATGACACACAGTATTAAAAATATAAACCAAAAAAAAGCCTAAATGCTTATTATACTCCAGTACAGCCATTATAACTATTCACTTAATTTTATTTGAAGTTAGAAAATATAAAAAAAATGAAATGTTGAAAATTAAACTAAACAATTTTATCAACTTATTAAGACATATAAAGTTGGATTCTCTCATATACATAGTTCTTTATGCTTATTCAGCATCATTATTTTTAAGTGATTGCAAAACTCTAGGCCAGTCTATTGATGTACTGATATCACATAAAAAGAGAACTTTAAAAGAGAGAGGATTATTACAACAGTAGCTATCAAAATATGAGACTTCTTTTAGTATATAGTGAGACAATATAATTAATATTTCACTATAGTGGGAGTTTGTTATTTACAGAGTGGGAAAACACTAGTGTGTGTTCCAAAGATATCAAAAGAATATTTACACTACGAGAAATGTTTCTGTGCAAAGGATGACAATTTAATCAAGCTATGAACAGAAAATGCTGCTGATCAGTATTTCTTTCAGGAATCTTTGTATGAGTCAGATTAACAAATTAATCTAAAGACTCATTTTATCTTGTATTGCCTTTATTGAATTTTTACTTAGAGATATACAGAATATGTCAGTTAAAAATTATGCTTAACTATGCAAATAATTATTAAACTGTGCAGCTGATGTTAATATGAAAATATTATTATAAAAGAGATCTCATATTCTAAAACAAGCTGTCTACCCTTACACAAAAAGATGCTCAGCCTGCCCAAGAGAACGCAAACTGAAATCTAGGCCATAATTCTGTTTTAACTCAGGCCTCCCACTAAAGCAAATCTGTCAGAGTCCTTCTCATATGAGAACTAAATGAACACTGAATATGTGCCTGAATCTGAGATGTAATATACCTTTGGAAAAGATAAAGCTCTACTCACAACTGCCTGTTGTCAGCATAAAACACAGACATTGGAATGAAAATTGCTGACCAAACCAATTTGCCTTTCATTTCTTGCACAAAAATTTGCATAAGGAAGTGATGGAAATCCTTGAAACCAGCTCTGCTATCAGACTGCATCATTTGATTTCTGCTGTAATATAAATGACAAATTAATGTAGCTCCTCAAAGAAGCATACTCAATACAACTAAAACACAGGCACTCCTTTCTCTAACCTCCCAAGGTGAAACCTTGAAATGAGCAAAACAAAACAAAAAAGACAGGGAAAACAAAAACTTTTTGCCTTCTCTTGGTATCTTTCGTCACCTCCAGTGAAGATGAGAGCTCACTTGGCACATGTGAGTGAGCTAACTACCTCATGAATATCCTCCTACACTTCTTCTGAGACACTGTGCTGTGCATAGTGGTAAGGTTGAGCTCTATATTACTTTTCTGCCAGAGTTCCATTGAGGTTATATTTCTTTCCTGGGATTTTTAATGAATTTTCTATGTAATTTCACATATCAGTAGGTCTATAATGTGTGTCCCAGATGGACAAAGAAAAAATACACATCTTAAGAATCATGTAAGGCTCAACTGCATGGCTCTGGAGCAATAAATAGTTACTCAGACATTTCCTATGCTGATTTTATCCAGACACCAAATAGGCTGCTGGCGGCTGCTTGCTTGTTTGGTAAGACTGTTCCTTTCTAGACAGGTCCACTGTCTCTTAATTGACCTACACAAGGATTTGAGTGCTATATATGGTAGTAGTTATCTCCAGTGGGACCATGTAGATGCAAAGAGGTTCATCAGTATATTAATTTTGTGGAGTAGGATCATTTTTAATATTTGATTTAGGTTATTCTATTTTCTATGTAATATCCAAATTTCAAAGACCAGATTTCTATTGTTGAAATGTATGCCAGAAATTGCAACCACAGAAGCTGGAACACACAGCAGAATTTGGCAGCTCTAATCCTGCTTATTTCAGGAATTTAGAAAGCTTAGTGATACTATGCATGATATGAATGCAAAGATAGTTGTTATACACTGCATTAAGAAAATGACATACGGTCATTGACCTTCACAAGAAATAATGTGGAAGGATGCACAGCAACAAACCAAAAAGGAAATGGATGTCATAATCATTTATGATATGATGATCTGTCTTATTTATACTCTGCATTTAATTTTTCTGCTTCCTTACACTCCATCCTTGTCTTCTCGGTGCATTCTGAAGAGACTGGCATATGTTGTGTATAGCAGATGGACATGCTGCAGCATACACAGATTCTCAGTGTAGTTCTGGCACACATATTTTCTGCTGAATTGGCTTGCTAGTAAGGACTCTGGCAGCATCTGTTTAACAGAAAATGTTGTTCATTGTCACTGTATTAAAAATAATTGGACCAGGACAAATCCGTGAAACCAAATACATGAACCAACCTTAGATCAAGATGGAAGAATATTTCTGGTATGTATTTCCACACTTTCTTTGTTTTTTAACTGGAAGATATGTTATTAAAAGATAAAACAAATCACATACTGAACTCTTTGTAGGCACTTATCTAACAATTTACTCTGTTTAGAAAGAGCAGCCCTAGTAATTTTTGCCCACATTGGGAAACCAGTCTTAAACAGTACCAGCAAACTCCACTGATAAAGAACTTCTCTCATTGCTCTATATTGTCCATTCTGAGGACTTTTTGATTTGTGGGGTTGTTTTCTTTCTTGTAGTCTAGTCTGATGTGCTTCAGTTTGGTAGACCTTATGTTCCTCACTTGGATGTAGTAGAAGCAGTGATTTTGAATCTCATACTATCTTCTTTCTTGGCATTCTTAATACAATCACCGAGATAATAATAAAGCTTGCTCGTATACATACCTATTTATGACAAATAGATACTCAAAGGGATCTCATTTCAGCTGTTCAACTAGCTGGCCACTGTGGCACAGAATGAGAAGGTTTATTTCTTAGAGAGTGCTAAAATATTTTGTTACAACTACTGTTATTTTAAAGTTGGAAAGAATCAAATTTGGAGTGAACAGCAAGGGAAAATATGTCTTCCCATCATGTCTTTCCTTACTGTCACCAGCATGTAGCTCTCTCAAGGCATTATAAAGTTTGTTTGATGATAGATGAAGAGATAGCTGATGTTAAGACATCATTAAGTGCAATATCCTCTTGTGTGTTTAAACTTGCAATTCATTCCTGTTGTAAGTCTGCACTTGCATCATGTCAGGTTTTGACCTTCATTTTGAGACTACTATATTGATAATTTGCCAGATGATCTTCAGTCAGGTAAGATCTTCTTAACAGTAACTGATAGTAAGAGATCACATTCATGGCTTCTCCTTTAAACTTTGACTTTTGTGTGATTTATTAAAAATGCACTAAAGGAGATTTCTCTGGTGCTGTTGAGTAAAACCTCCTCATTAACTACATATATTTCAGCTTTAATTTCATGCTGAATATCAATAGTACAAAAGTGAACAAAGAAAATTGCAACACAGTTACCTTGAACTTAAAGCTAAAGGTAAGCATTGCAGCATTTCAGCATTAAAATTATTGCTATTAATGGCTGTCATTTTTGTAGTTGTTCAAGGGTCTTTCTTTGACTTCTTTAGTTAATACCATTGCAGGTTTATTACCTGGATAGCCTTACAGGGGAAAGAATATTTGGTGCAACTGATATTCTCTTCTGGTTTCCCACAACAGGATTGTATTTGTAGTTATTATTTGACTTATTGTAGTTATTATTGACCTACTGACCTCACCCTTATTTACGCACTGCATGTACTGCTAACTACATAAAGATCTTCTAGGAAGTCTAGTTCTTTATCATGTAAAATAGCAAATGAAAAATCCCATTGGAGATTTGTCTTTGGGGACCATACTTGTACTTTAATTTTACACATACAGTTATCTCAAGATTTCACTTGATACCTTTTTTGTTTTGTTGAGGATGCTTTGCATCACATATACTTTTCCTGATGGAATGCATATATTAAATGTTTCTTTTTTACAAAACTAAATGGGTAAGAAGCAGAATAATTAATAATTAATTTACATTATCACACTGATTATAAAAACTAATATCTATGCTGTGCATACTGCCTCATGTATTTTAGTTCTCCACTTGAGAAGACAACTTTTTTCCTTTAGATAACTCTCCACTTAAACGATTTGCCAATATTTTACTGCCTTACATTGGGAGCAATTATAAGCTGTTGTAGTGTTAGCTAATTTTTTCTAATATTAAGGTCTGTTCATTTGCTACTGATTATTGGGCTGTCTGTATGGAAAGTTACACAAAATAAATTGCATTGATTTGTACTATCAGAATGAGCTGCTTGTCAAATAAATTAACATGATCATTGAAATGCATTAGCACAAAGATCAAAAGGTGAAAGCAGCTAGTTCGGTAAGACTTACTAAAGCAATAATTTGACTGGCAGGCCTAAACTTGACCTGACTGACTGTAAACTTTGAAGTGGCAAGAAGAAACAACTGTGTTCTGTCTGGGAAATGTGGGAAATTAAATATAATTAGCAAACTAATTTCTTTAGTTAATAGCATTTCTTTTTTTCAGATCACTTTGCTTGATAATGTATTTATATAACTAAGTTTTGTTGGTTTTCATTCTGTCTTTTTGATAGAATGAAGAACAACACTACAGATGAGGTAAGTCACTCACAATTTGTCTCCTTACAAGTCTTCCTCTGGGTCTAGGTTGCACAACAACATCTCAAGCACTGTTGGAATGATACAAATGATCACACTTGCCACAGTCTTATAGTATTAACTATGTTATCTGGTACACAACTAAACTATTGATGCAGTTCCCTTCCCCTAAGGACACATTTGGAATACAAGGAAGGCTTTGCCAAGAAGATTTACGCTTAATGACAAAGTACATCCTCTTTTCCTGGGAGTTCTGTAAGCATCACTAACTGCAGAAGCATTAAAGACAAAGAAAAGTACAGCTAGATGGCCCCAAGTGTAATAATAACTACATCTCTCAGGAATTAAATTACCCACATGACAGGGCAGGCTATGGGAAATGAATAGGAGAAAATATATACCGGTAAGTCAGCAGAAGTTCAAATGGCATTATGCTGCATGTCTAGCTGAACGGAAATTCAGAGTAGTAGTTGATGCATTATCCTTTCCTCACCCTCATTACCAGCTGGTTCCAGAGTGATCCTTACTTTTTTCTATGTTTTTTAACAGGAAACCAGTTCATCTTGTGGCAGAAAAATGACTTAGTGAAAAAGTAAATGACATTAAGAGTAGAATGTTACAGCAGTTTTATTTCTAACTCTGTGAGACACTTCCTAAATGACCTTGGACAAATATCTTAACGTTTTCATGTCGCAGTGCATCCATGAAAATTCTATCCATGATCTATGTCTGACTGTGGTAAATTCATAGTCAAGACCATCAATGTCATCCACCGTTAAGTTCAGCTTTTCTTTTTCTTTGTATATTTGTTAATTTCTGCCTAAAAGTTTGTAATTTGTTTATTCATGATCAAACATTTTCTCAAAAAGATATTTAATAGACATTCTACAAGATCAAACAAAATATCTATATATTTATTTATATATTTATTTATTTATATATTATATATCTATAATTTTAACTTGCAAAGTTTAATCAGTTTTATCTCATGGCTAATTGAGTAGTCCTTGATTAATTAGTCTTTTGGGAAAGAATATATACATTTTCTGGGTTTAGGTAGTTTACAAACATTGTCTGAGGGAGCACACTCTTTAGCTTGGAGCACACTAAAAGGTGACCTGATGAATGTTTACAATATGTAAAGAGTGGGTGTCAGGAGGATGGAGTCAGACTGTTCTCAATGATGCCCAATAACAGGACAAGGGGCAGTGGGCATAAACTTAAACATAAGAGGTTCCAAAGAAATACAAGGAAGAATTTTTTCACTATGAGGGTGATGGAGCACTGGAACAGGCTGCCCAGATGGATTGTTGAGTCTCCTTCTCTGGACGCATTCTAAAACCCACTTGGATGAGTTCCTGTGTGACCTACCCTAGGTGGTCCTGCTCTGGCAGGGAGGTTGAACTAGATGATCTTTTGAAGTCTCTATCAACTCTTAAGATTCTGTGATTCTGTGATCTTGTCTATAACTTTGAAAGGAATACTACAAATTTCATCTTTCTTGCCTATGGTAAAAATGTGTTTCTAAATAGATATATTCCTAACTCATGAGAATATTGCCATCATTTTCCATTTGAAACTAAAATATTTCTTGTGATCTTTCAACTAAAAATGCAGACAATGATTTTACAGTTTATTTCATGTTACTCAAAGTGAAGTTTTATGGTAAGAGTCACTTTAATACTACAGGGAAGAAACATGAAGGAAAACCAAGTTAGAGTTGCTTTAGAATGACTTGCAAAAAGATTGAAGATAGAAAGGGTAAACAAGACCCTCCTATTGAGTCATAAGGACAGGAACGGACCCCATTACTTTCTATACTCATCAGAAAGGAGTTTAGGTGCAATTGTATCCAAACTTGGCTTCAGACTTGGACAAGAATTTTAATATCTAATAAGGTTAATACAGAGGATCAAGAAATATTTTTAACAATACTTAATTATCAAATAATATGACTGATTAAATAATATTTGCTACAATGCTTTTAGTTTAGAAATAATGAAGTTTACACATGATTTATAAAAAAGGTTCTAAATCAATTTACACATACACACATGCATACACTTATAGAGATTAATTTAGGTATTTCTCCTTTTGTACAATTGTAAAACCAAATGGTCTTTAAATCTTAAATCCTTAATCCTGTATCTTTGCAAAAGCCCTTTGTCAGAGTTCTACTGCTGGGTATATGAAATTGTAGCAGAAGGATTGGGCTAGATGTTCTTTAGAGGTCCCTTCCAACCGCTACTATTCCGTGATTCTGTGATTCTGTTGTTGAAAGATGTCAAGATCAGCTCAAGGGGAGAAAAAGCATCACAGTTTTCTGTGATCCCAGAGAGCTGTAAGGGTATTGGTAGACTTTTGTCAATAACATTTCATTTATGCCACAATGCTTGTCAGGTAACTCTTGCATCCCCCAGAACAGGCTATGAGTCAGGTGGTGGGAATCTGTGGCATACTATCTAGGCAGTAGGAGTTCTGATATAATTAGGAAGCACCCAATTGTTCTAACTCACTTTAATTGCAACTAGGGCAATATAGAACAGGAGAGCCTTAGCTCATCGCATTGATAGCCAAGATAAGAGAGCACTAGGATGTCTCAGTTCACCATATGGGTGATCAAGACAAGAACATGGTTCCAAAATAGCAATGTAGTCTGGGAAGGGTGGTCTGTACCACCACATTAATTCATCTGTAAGGACAAAAAACCAGAATGGAATGGTATCACATGGTCATAAACCAGCTGCAACAGTTGAGGGTACATGTTAAAGTTACTAATGGTTTGAACTTTGACCTCTAGGTTAGACTCCTACTAGATTTGATTCTATGATCTTTCTGAGAAAACACTGCAGATGCTCCAGCTTTGGCTAAGTGGTATCATCAGAATTTTCCTCTCACTAAGTGGCCTCAGCAGGTTGATTGTGTCCTGAAAGGAATGTACTGGCCCCCGTCAAACATTAAATTGATTTTCAAATTGTTTTGATGGCTTATAAAGTAATGCAGTTTGAGACATGTGTATTTATCAGAATTGCTTTCTCTGCATGAGCTTAGTTTCTCTTTCAGATCATAAAAAGCAAGTAGATTGGCAAATCTGAAATGTAAGTAGGATAGAAACTTGGCAACACATATTTAACTGTTTTACAACTCAAAAATGTAATTGATTATCTGACCAAAGCCTGTAATGAGACTTGGAAAATTCTTATTTGTGTAGCATTGCAACATCTGTAAATGATAAGCAGTATTTCTTTGTCAACCAGAATGAAGCAATAGTGTTCTTGCAACAGTTTCAAGGAAGGAATCTACTCTCATAGCTCAAAAGGAAAGGATAAGCTGTTGTATATACTGGAAATTCCATAACTAAATTTAACCTATGAATGTAGGAAGGACATTATATCATGTCAGTAGGAAAGCTATGACTGGTTTATATACCATACAGAGTTTCTTATATATGTTTAAAAACATATTTGTAGGTGCTGAGCCCGTAGCAAAAAGATGCCCTTGTTCTAACCAATCTCTTCTTGGTAGGCTTTGACTCACAGGCCTAATGTCAAAGTCAGTAGCTAACTCTGAAGCACATTTAAATCACGGTCTGAGGGAATAAAAAGCTTTTATTACTTCGAAAAGTACCCAACTAAAAGTCTTCTTTATTATTTATTTTTAATATTGCAGTAGCAGCTGAACATCTGTTTGCATTGACTCTTTTGTGCTAGAAGTTGTTGTTGATATAATCATAGAATCACAAAATGGTATGGTTTGGAAGAGATCTTTAGAGATCATCTAGTCCAATCCCCCTGCAGAAGCAGGGTCACCTAGATCAGGTGGCATTGAAACATGTCCAGGCGGGTCTTGAAGACCTCCAAGGAAGGAGATTCCAAACCCTCCCTGGGCAGTTTGTGCCAGGGCTCCCTCATTCTCACAGTGAAATAGTTTTTTCTTATATTTAAGTGAAGTTTTTTGTGTTCCAGCTTCATCCCATTACCTCTTCTCCTGTTGCTAGATACAATAGAAAAAAGAGATGCCCTAACCTCCTGATACTCACCATTTAGATATTTGTAAATATTAATAAAATCCCCCCTCAGTCTCCTGATTAAAAAAAAATATATAAACCCCAAATTTCTGAATTTCTTAAATAATTCTCAAAAACTAAAGGTGTTTTCCAAGCGTATTTCCTTTCAATGGGAAAAAACTGTAAGCAGGGAATTTGCTAAACCTTCTATCAAATCAGCTATTTGCTCTCAGTTTTAGATAGCAGAGGACCTCAAATTCTTTCAATAGTAGTAATGAAATTCTGTGATCAACATTAGTTTTTGTTCATCTCTGAATTTAAAATTTATGCCCATAAATTAAATGGTTTTAGGAAAGATAATAAAAACTATCCCTGCTTTCCAAGAGATATATAAGAAATTTAGACTGTGAGCTTTGATGTGAAGAGCCGATGATATCTGTTGACTGAAGAAATATGGAGTGAGTTAGAGACATGTGAGCAGAAGAAAATAAGAAGTATAATTGCATTCCAGTTGAGAATGTGTTTGAAATATTTTTCTATATTAGGATCCATCTCTAGTCTACTTTCACTTTCATGGTGCTGCTATTCAGTGACCAATAGAATGTATAATATAGGCTGTATTTGTTTTGCCAAAATAATTATTTTGTGTTTGTGTGACATTTTTTTTTTTCAGCATTCAAAGATTTTAAAAATTATCAACCATAACTACAGTAACACTTTTTTTGAAAAAGTGGGTTTTTAAGGTTAAAAAAAATCACTAATTTTAAATGGTCAGAATCATATTTTCAAAGGAAGTTTAGAAATATTTTTATAGAAAATAAACAGAGAAAACTGCATAAAATAAAAAGATTTTCACATGCCAGAAAAAAAACCCAAACAAACAATGAATTATTAAAATCAATTCAATTTAATAAGCTAATATTTTTGCTGGGCTGCATTGTGACGTGTACTCTGAATTCTGACTTTGCCAATCTATGCAAAAAGTTTCAAGTACTACAATTTGCCTGCTTTTCTCTTATTGACTTTTTCAAGAAAATAAATTATACATAAACTCATATATTTTTATAATAGTTACAATAAGGTATTGGTCTCAGATTAAGTAACTCAACAATTATAACAATAAATATTTTTCAAACTTTCAAAACAAAGACCTCGCTTGCAATGTAAAATTTCTTTTAAATAATATTCTTTAATTTTTGTAACAAACACAAATATTCACAATGACTTTTTCAGTGTGACTGTTAGACATCTTCATTACACTTATTTTAAGTACTTTGAACCTTATAATGAGACAGAGTGGCTTCAATTTCAATGGCATTGATCTGTATGTTTATTTAACAAACTTTGAGTTAAACAAAATTGTAAAGTGGTTTCTTTCTATTAAAAAACACTAAAATAAACTAAAATGTCAGAAAATAATTTATAAAAATAGAAATTAAATTTTTTTACAACTTTATTAAGTAAAGTTGTGTCAAAAGTTTAAAGCTTTATTTTCTTCTCAACTGAATTTGCTTACATGTAAAATGTTTTAAAATTGCAATTTACGTTCTTTAATTATGATATATGTTTTGTCTTTATATTTAAAAAGACAATGATTCAGCTTGTGGTAAGATATTATCTGTAGCACACATAGTTTTGCTTGACAGAGTTCCCTATTTCTACACATGTCTTTGCCTCTGAATATGGTAGTTGTAATTAAAACCTATTTATTTGTTCAAGACAGTTTCAGTCAGTTTCATTTGACATATATGTGATGTTATCACATAAGCAGGTTAAATATAAGTTAGACAACTCATATAATGGTGTACAGATTGACTTGAGAGCACATAGGTCAAGTATGTGGTAAATAAAGTAAAAACAGTCACATTCACTTCTGGTGCTACAAAGCAATTAATAAACATTATGAACAAACTCAGTCCAGTACTTTAAGTTCATTGTTTCATTTGGACAAATTATGTAACTGTAACCTTGGAAAGAGCTTATGTGTTGTTTTAAAGAAAGTCTTTATGGTGAGAGTTCATTAATTCCATTTTTTAAAATTATTATTACTTCTTTTAAAAAAATGTTTTTCAATTAGCATTCCTTTTAGTTGAGAATAACAGTTGTAGAAAGGAAATCAGAATGACTACATATGCACATCTTTTGTAACACTAAAAAAACAAAGAAAGTGCTATGGAAGCGTTATTACTGTACCTACACAATTAGTTCCATTTAAAATAATTATACTGTGCCATTTTTATTCTATAAAAGCATAAATAGCACTCAGCTGAGATTATTCTCCTCTCCTGATAGAGAACATGCAAATATACAGAGGCAACTATTCATACACCATGGATGTGAACTCAGCCTCACAGAAAAACAAACAAGTACATGAAGCAGCGAAAGGATTTGCCTAAATTCAAAGGCAGCGTGTCTTTAAGTATGACCTGTAGCAATGTTCCCAGCTACAGTACACAGTTTCATGCTAAACTCAGGGGATACTTTAGATGATAAGATGTAACCTACCCTAGTTTCTATAGAAACAGAAAGAGAGCTGTTACCACCCAGATGAAATGACCAGGACTTTGATAACATTGTTAAGATCTACATTCTGTGTGCTAGAGGAGCAGTAAATCGATGACTCAGCCAGAAATAGGATCCAGATTTATAGACTCACTGTCTTTACCTTCTAAACTATGGTGTGACATCCATGGAAGACAGTGTAAAATAATATTTTCATTAGCATGGATTATGGCCTGTGGGCTCAGAAGTTCATTTCTGCAGCCTACTGCGGTAGCTGATAAGAACTTTTCCCCCTTTAACTAGCTCTGATTTCTGTGGAAATTGCAGGTACTCAGTATTTTGCAAGAGTGAAACTATAAAGTCTATAGGATATAATTTTATAAGACATAAATCAACATAATTCCAGTAGAACTGTCCTGGTTTGTAGCTACTGATCTACTATCATAAACGTTCCTCATAAGTTAGTAGTTATTTCCTAAAATTAATGAAAACTTACCAAATTTGAATATCTGTAATTTATTCTGATAAAGTATGTCTTAAGGAGGAGAGAGGTTAGTATAGCCATTTAAACACTTTATTTATACTGCCAAAATAAAGCTCTCAAAGTTGAAAATTTCATGTTAAGCATATAAAATGTATTGTAACAACAAATTTAATTAATGAAATTAAAATATCTTAGAAAATTGCTAAAAAGACACATTTATGAACGAGATGTGGTGTATCACTTCAACATCTATTCTCTCAACAGCATTGAAGTTCATGTGAAAAATATATTTAGTATCCCTGTATTTTTGCCCTTGGACATCATTGAGTTGTTATTTCTTCTCCTTTCTTCATCTGCAAAAGGACCTTCACTAGTAGGGCCTAAAAATTTCTTAACAAGGTTTACTTTTCTTTTCAAAATGTATTTCTCAAGCTTTCCCTCATAGATATCAAACACAAATCTTTTTAGATGAGGCAATTTTCTTTGAATACCAAACTTTAGTAAATAATTATTTTGTTTTATCATATCTGCCATCATAGTTGTTTTCAGTAATCTTGTAACCCATACATATATTTGACTAGAATTTGGTGAATGTGTTGGACCTCAGTCTGTATAACACATACCTCTACAGAATCGCAGAATCACAGAATCTCAAGTGCTGGAAGAGACCTCAAAAGATCATCTAGTTCAACCCCCCTGCCAGAGCAAGCCCACCTAGAGTAGGTCACACAGGAACTTATCCAGGTGGGTTTTGAATGTCCCCACACAGGGACAATCAAGAACCCATCTGGGCAGCCTGTTCCAGTGCTCCACCACCATCACGGTGAAGAAATTCTTCCTTGAACGCTTGAAGAAAACACATTGCAAAAATTGATTTCCAAAACATGTATAATTTATTCTAGAAATTTATAGCTACTTTTTTAGTGTTGATTTTGGTGGGTTTTGTGATTTGTTTTGTTGTTTGATTTTTGGGGTTTTTTTGACATAAAAACATCTCTAACACATACCATAGAAATAAGTAAGGAATAATGTGCTGTGGAAAGGACACAAATGGATTTCCTGGAAAAACTCTAGGTAGCTGGTAAACACAGTAAATTAACAGAAACCTGTTGAGTTCCTGCAGTTTAGTAGCTGAAGAGTTTTTCGTTGTAGGAAAGTTAAATCTCTGTCCCTTTGCTTGATTTCAGAATTGCAGTAGAAAGATTTGTAGGAGTATATTTGTAAATAGACAAAGAGAATCCTGCACTCCAACAATTTCATCCCACAGGCAATGGCAGAAGAACTACCAACGCCTCCACTGAACAGTTCCTTGTTCCTGATGCTGTTCAAAAAAAACACTCAGAGAACTGGTCCAACACAACCCATTTTACTGAACTTCTAGGTACCACCCAACAGTAAAAGCAGAAGAAGACAGAGGAGGGGAACTAAGTCTTGTTTTAGCTGCTTTGTCTATTCTTGACTGTTGAAAGATTAAATGTTTTCCTTAGTGTTTTTTGAGAGGTAAGCCCACCTGGCAGGATCTGGGAGCCTGTGGGGAAAGTGAAGCCTACGCCAGAGTAGGTTTGCTGTCAGGACTTGTGATCCTGTGAGAGATTCAGGGTGGAGCACTTGGTACTTGAAGCACTGTTCTCCCGGTAGATGACCCACGTTGGGGCAGGGTGTGAGCAGCTGCCCACATGGGAGGCCCTATGCTGGAGCGGTTCTTAAGTAACTGTAGCCCATGGGAAGGATCCACACTGGAGAAGTTCATGACATCACACTGTAGCAGTGGGAAGTGTGAGGAGGTCTCTCCCTGAGAAGAAGCAGTGGCAAAGGCCATCTGTAATGAATTGACCCCAACCCCCATACCCTGTGCCACTGAGGGGGAAGGAAGGACAGTCCTGGGAAGAAGGAGAGGTGGGGGGAGGTGTTTTAAGATCCAGTTTTATTTCTCATCTCCCTGTTCTGATGGTTCATTAATAAATCAAACCTTTTCTCCCTAAGTTGCCTTTGGTGCTAATTGCTGAGCAATCTCCCTGTCTTTATCTCAACTCACAAATGTCTATATTATATTTCTCTATCTCCTCTGTCCAGTTTAGGAGGGGAAGTGATAATATGACTTCGTGGACACCTAGTACCCAGCCAAGGCTAAACCACCACACCAAGTTGTTAATAAATATGCTACCTTCTTATTTCTCTGAGACATAACCTTTTTCAGCCTTGGAACCCCAGTGACAAAAATCATAGCAAGAACCATCAACTTCACTTTTGCATTGTTGTACTTTTTCAGTGTTTCTTGATCATGATAGAGGTTTTTAAAGACCCAAGAATAGCTCCTCAGTGTGAAATGGGATCTAGAAAGTAATATGAGTCAGAATGGGTCATTACAAGACATTGAGAAGACTAATTTTACTGCACACCATGTTTCATGAACAGCTCCAACCTCCAATTCAATCCAGAACTAGGAGGGCTTGTGGGTTGTTTAATGCTCCAAAGTTCCATCTGATGAAGGGTTGTACATTTTATTTTGTATCTGTTAATCTGAACTAGAATAGTTTTACTGAACCATCCCACTATCTGAATATTAAATGAATGCTTCTGAAAGAATGTTCTTGTTAAAGTTACATATTCTGCAGCCAAAGATATACGAAGTAGCAAAAAAACTGTAATATTACATACAACTATTTTAGATTGTGAAAAAGAACTATAGTGATAGAAAATGTTTCAAAAATATTGTTATACATTTATCTGCAGATAGATAATTATTTTGGCTTTTCTACTGTTTTACAATGATTATTTCTGAAAATATTTCAATCTTTTTATATTTTACAAAACAGAAGAAAATTAATTGCCCTATAACTTAAACAAAATGTCTCTAGACACTGTTTCTGTACCCTTTCTCTTGAGAGAAATCTCTAAAGTCCCACAAAATACTAATTTGCTACAATAGTCTGTAATTAAAAATTTAAAATAGTTCAAAATATCCCATTACATCAAAAACATTGAAGGCTTAATTTTCAGAAACTGAACAGCATGGTTGAGTAGAAGAAATACAGCATACAGTTTTAATTTATTTTTAGTAAATCTCATATGCTTTGTAGAAGTGTTAAAATGGATTAGTAGTATATTAAATTATTCTTTGAAAATATTCAATAACAAATAATTCAAATTATTTCTACTTCTATTATAAAAATAAAACTAAAGATCACAAAACATGTTGTTTGTGATGTCAACAATAATTATACAAAAAGAATCAAAGAAAAAACCACAGAAAATTAATATAGTTTCACTATATTTGTTTAGTTAAAATTTTATTCTTACATTCCTAAAAAAAAAATTAGAGATGTTTGCATAAGTAGGAATTGACAATTTTTGTGACAAATGATTTGTTCTTTGGGAAATACTATATGGATGTGTACATGAATTATCCATAACAATATATGGTTATTATTTTTTCCAGCCTTAGCTGGATATCATCTGCTCATTAATTCAGATTAACAAATGGGAGTTCATGGCATTATGTTTCAGGGTAACATATCTAGGACATTTTTTAATATTACAGTATTCACAACAGTGTAGGCGCATGTTACGTACTGACAAGGTCAAAATTCCTCACTTCAGGGATAGGATAGGTCATAAATCTGTCTAGAAAAAAAAATCCCCAAAGAAAGATTTTCCTCTGGATATGTACTCTGATTTTTGTTGTCGTCTCCCATTACAGAATATGAAAATATTTGATGACAAAGGACAAAAGATGCAACTCTAGTTTCATATAATCTGGTAACAAAATTTAACTTTATTTGGGCTGGTGCTTGTGACAAATATAATAAATTAATATTATATTATTTATTGAGAAAAATATATTTCAGCTGCATCAAGTACATTAAAATATAGCAACAATATCCTTTCTGTTTCTTGGTCTTAGTTCTGAAATCTTAAAATGTAGAGTTCTTTTCCCCATTGTAGCAGCAGGTGCCTTTCAGATGTCTTGCAACCTACTACATTCAGAGTCCTGGTTTCTGATGTGCTTTCTGGGAAAGGTTGTTTGCCTTGAAACAGAGGAAACAAAGGCCAGTCTCTTTATTCAAAGAGTAATCTTCTGTGTAAAAAATATCTGTACATAACCTAAACAAAGTTAAAAACCTAGTTAGCTCTAGTTAATGTAGATATGCAAGCAAATCAGACATCTTTAAGTCCACAGACCTAACGTCCCCAAGGGCTCTGAGGGAACTGGCTGATGTAATTTCATGACCACTTTTAATGAATTTTGAATGATCTTGGTGAATAGCAGAAGCTCGTAATAAATCAAGACTCAAGGACACGAGATGCCTAAAAAATAACTGTATTGCCTTACACAACGTTTTTTCTTCATTCTCGATAATGTGTGAGATCTTGTTATCATTCTGGAGTTTGCTTTTTTTTTTTTTTTAATACAAGCTTATAGTTCAGATAGACTGGAATGAGATATCTAATTTTAACTTATTTCTGAAGATCCTCAGGTCCTGAAAGTGGATGTGGATTTCATAAATTCATACAAAATCATACCAGATAAGATGACAGCCCACTGACACTATAAATCTACTTTCCTTATGTTTCCATATTCTGCTGAGTGAAGAAGGTTGACTTGTCATTGTCTGGATCATTAACTTTTTGGAGAGAGATTTTTAAATGCTCTCATACATAAATTTACATAGCAAGATGAACTTCTTGTCTCCATAACTAGATATTTCAGAATCTGCCAAGGACACAATTTGAAAATTAGCACTTTGATTAGTAGATATTTTTTTCAGAATGTAGTTCCTACATGGCACCAGAATACTATTACTAAGGTACAAGGATGATGGATGCATAAGGTAAATAGAAAAGGAAAAATTCTCTTTTTTTTCCTTCATGAAAAAATTTGCATTCCCCAAAGAGACATTTGTTTAACATACTTTTCAAATACAAGTCTAGCACATAAATGTACAAACTTCACCATACACATTTCAAATAATTTGTTGAAGGTCACCTAACAAGCTGGAAAGATCCAAAACTGAAAATCAAATCTGCTTTCAATTGAAAAGATTTTGTTTTCCTATCCTTTCTTACAGAAGTTATATAGTCCACATTAATTTAATATAGAAGATAAAAGCTCTATGTCCCTTCACATTGCGGTACAAAAGAAAACATTAATAAAATATGATTTAAAAATGGAACACTGCAGAAGTAATGCTTCAGCCATAGGGCCTTCCTTGAGCTGTAGTAAAATATTGAGCAACATTAGATTAGCCTTCCTTCTAATTTCCTTTCATTTCCTTTCTTTTTTTTCCCTGGGCTTTTACAAAGTTTAAATTCAAAGGACTTGAGGACTTGATGTCTTGAGTCCAACAGTTACAATTCCTTTTTATAATATTGTACCTCTAGCTTTCTACACACAAACAATTTCAGTTTACATTTAAGTGTTCCCACCAATAAATCTCATCTACCTAATTTTCTCAGTTTTTACTCATTCACTCCATAGAATAAGAACATAAACATATGCTGAACTTTGAAATAAATTGTATAATTGTTGTTTGGTTTTTGGAATTTTTTTGAGTCCTTCTTGTTTGGGATTTTGGTTTTTTGTTTTTGTTTATTTTGTTTGTTTGTTTGGTTGGTTGGGTTTTTTTTGTTTGTTTCCAGTGAAATTGGTATCAGAATGATTTGTGGGAATTCAATCAAAGATGAACTGATATAATAGACACAAGATAGCAGCTTCTATTAAAAAACCACCAGCAACTTAATACAATTCTCTTATGCCTAACCCTATTTGGAAAAAAAACAGTCAATGAAAATTAAATGTAGCGGCAAATCAGAAAAGTTTGCATAACTATGACATATTCTGCTGTTTACCTCTGCCACGGTCTCATTCTTCTATAGATTTTTTAAATATTCTCATATGGATCAATATTTTCTTTCTGAAGGTCTGATCCATGTTACCTTCAAGATTGTGCTTAAGGCCGAGTTTGCGTTTACCTGTACAGGCTGGACAGGAATAAAGCTTAGAGACAGACTTAAGGAAAAATTCCAGAAACAGTACAGAACTGGGAATTGTAACTTTACATGAGAACAAAACTCATTTATTTGTCAGTCTGACTAAATCAGTCATACCTTGCTACCACAATTTAGTCATTATGTGTGTTCTGAAGTGGTCTTACAAGGTTTGATATTTTGCCATTTTGTATGACTTGAAGAATGTAAATAACATAGTATTTTAATCACAACATGAAGGAAAAGTGGCATCTCTACAAAGAGACAGTGTATCTAAAATATCAGTGTTGATACATAATCTAACTTACAGAACAATCTATACAGAGACACTAAATGAGTTTACCTGTCTCAAACTATTTTTTTCCCTTGGAGACTGGAACTTGTATTAAGACAAATTAGATATTGCTGTGTACCATTTCTTTTTCTATCATAGAATCATTACGCTTGGAAAAGACGTCTGAGTTTTCCTGTGTACTAGTCATGCTGAAAATTTAATTTTCCTTTTTTTTTTTCTTTTCAAACATATCTTATTTTTGAGAAAGATGGACATATTTCTCTTGGTGTCTAATGGTGCACTACTATATATATAAAAAAAGCAAGCTCCTACTGAAAAATAATTAGCTTTCTCCTTACCCCTGTTTTGCAGCATATCAATTGTCCTCAAAGTAAAATCTAAGACCAAATAAAAGGACAAGGCCACTCCTAACAGAAAACGGCACACAAAGACTCAGAAGACATAACAAAAAATTTTGTCTTGTTTCCCTGAAGGCCTTGCATGTATATAGAAAATAGTTCTATGTTTTTTAAAGTGCTGTTAACATGTAAAATCTTTGAAATAAACATTATTTGGACCACAATTTTTTTACTGCTAAGTGCAACAGGAACTCATCTATGACTGGCCTTCTAGGAGCCCTGTAAAAGTACGTTTATAAAAAGGAAATGTGACTCTGCACATCACACAAATGCTGCTGCTGCTGATAGCATGGTTAATTGCACATGAATTGAGAGCAGAATGTCGAGGTATTGCCAAATGCAGATTGAAATACACAGTTCTGCAAATGTAACACTGTGGGAAAATGGTTGCATGAGAAAAAACACTCAGATGTTTTGTAGCTGACCGAGAAGGAATGTGTTAAACATCGCACACAGCTGGTGTAGCTGCTGGGAGGCAAGGACACATTATCTTTGACTATTGCAATTATACAATAACAGGTTGCTTGCAGTGAGAAAGGCATGGGAAAAGCGGGAGGGACTGATCCTTTTTACATGCACCAATTAGGAGCTCAGCTTTGAAATATGTATGAGTTAATTAACTAGAGTATAAATACTAGGTAAGCACGATTAGTAAATGAAGCTCGTTGATCACTCATATTGAGTGCTTGTGTCTTCCCTCTGACACTACATAGCACATACATTTTTTTCTGGAACAGAAAAAGAAATTAGCACGTGTTCAAGTTTAATATGGTAGGTGTCGACTGATTGATTCAGATAATAAGAAGGGAAACTTTTTTCCTTTTTTTTTCTTTTTTCTTTTTAAACTACAAATATAACATCATCAGAACAAACCATTTTAAAAAATGGAAAGGAGAAAGGTAGAAATAGACTACCTGGGATAGGAATATAACAAACAGGAAGCTATCTGCTATGGAAATCTTTCTCACTCTCTCATCTACTCTTGCCAAAAAAAATGTTTGATATAAATATGGACAACCAGAAAATACCAACACAAGGACAGGAAAAAAAGAAAAGTTGAAGAACAAAGGGAGAAAATATTCTTTCAATTAAACTGTATTGTAAAAACATGATAATAACATTAAGAAAAAAAGGCACAAGGATTTTAACCCAATAATGTTGAATATGCTGAAGAGAAAAATGTAAACATAGGTTTAGTTTCATCACAAGTCAACCTCAAGATTTAAGTCTGACCCAGAGAAGAAAATCAGTAGTAACTCAGAAAAGATAAAAAGGTGAAAGAGAAGTATATCAAATTATGCCCTTGACTTTACTAGATTGTAATAGTGGTTATTTGAGTTTTATTGGAGACCTGTGTTCCCCCTTTAATCTAAATTGCTTATAAATTATAAAAGAAGCAAGAGCAACAGGCAGAAATAATCTGGTTAAAGGGGTAAATATACTACTGGAAGAGTACTAATGAGAGAAAATAAGTAGGTTTATCATGGTTTATATAATTAGTTCTTGCATACATTGATGATACAGAGAGTAAACTATCAGTGGCACAACCACTTTCATTTTATCTGTCCTCCCTCAAAAAACATTCTCTTTGCCTTCATTTTTTGTGATGGTGGATAGATATAAAATCAGTAGTCTAGAATAGCAAATTTTAGTAGAAGCCAGTATTTGATGTGAAAAGTGAACATTGTCAATCTTTCCATCAAATCATCTGAAATTTGCAAATAAATCACAGGAAATTGCTCGACATGTCTGTAGATCAGTGATGTCATGACTTGGTTCTCTTGTTTAGAATTTGGTGGTAAAGATATATTGCCAACATGAATTTGAAATCTAGTCTATGAAATCAATGCCTATATAAATGCCCAGAAAAATCTTTCAATGAATGCCAAACTAAAGCCAATTATTTTCTTTATTTGAGTTCACAGATAATTTTCCACAATTCTGTTGAGCTTGGAATATAACACTTCTACAGTCTAGCAGCTACTGAAAAGTGTATTCTAAACGCAAACTTTTTTTTTTTAATTATTATGCACCATTTCAATGTACTATTTGGCCAAATAGCAGAAAAAAAAAAAAGAAAAAAAAGGATTGTACAGATAACATTTTATTCACAAGAAAATTAAAAATATGTTTATTCTGTTCCATATAGAGCAGTATCAAATATTACTTAGCCTTTTTTACAGAAAAGAAAATTAATTAAGTTTGAGATTCGAAAGTTGACTTCTATGAGATTTTACATGAGACTGTCATTTAAATATAATAGAACATAGAGCATAAACAAAAAGTAAAAAGTAAACTTATTAATGTCAGCCAGGCAAACCACCATTTAGGTCGTGAAGTTTATTCAGAAAACTTCATAATCTTCAGAAAGCCTGAGGTCACTAGGCTAAGTAATCTCTGCTTTTGGTCTCTAGACTTTATTAGTGGGCAAAACACTGTATGCAAAAAAGGACTAATCTCACGCTTTCTATTTAAGAAATAGTCCAAAATATATTTCTGTGGTGCTGGAAAACCCAACCAAGGTTTTTTTATACAGGACACAGCTGTAGAAACCTATTCCTATCACGCAGAAAGTGAATTTGTCCCCCCTTGCCCTCTCCACAAACAAATATCCCTGTTTTCTGAAGTCAATTATTGCTTTATAGGATGAGCCTGTAACACATTACTGCCGTGTGCCCTCTAGTGCTGTAAGAACTGGCCTGTCTTCCCCAAGGATGTCCCTGCTCAGAACAAGGCATTTTGCATAAGCTCTGACATCATTACCAACCAGGAGGATGAGATAGGTGCTTCTCAACACTCTTAATCTCTCCCTCCTTTAAATGAAAGACAGATAACATTTATAGTTCACTTTCTCTGGCCTCTGACACACCTTGACAGAAACCACTGCAGCCCTTGACATCAGGAGACCCATTGTGGTGTAGAAACAAAGCAAGCTCAGTCCAGTCTCTCTTTTATTCTGTCCTCTATTTTCTTTTTCTTTTTCCTTGTAAGAATCCTTCTTTTATTCTTTTCCTTAAAGTAATGTTTAAGTAATGATCTCTTATTATTTGATTTCTCAATTTGTGCAGTATTTCAAAGCTCCTCATTTATACCAATAACATTTCTCTATTGGCTGAGATCACTGATTCTTCGTTGGTTTTATTTATAACAATAATAACAACAAAACAAAACAAAACAAGCATCTGCTTGACTGCAGTAAATTATCTGGCTTTCTGTGCTGTGTGCTGAGTAAAAATAGCTGAAGTTTGTTTCAGAAAGTGAGTGTTTTCAGGCTATAATCTGCCCAACATGAATACTGCTCAAAGGCAGAATTTAACCTTTGTTCTTTCATGGCTGGTTTGAAGTGCTCAACTACTCTCCCATAATTTTCAGCAATTTCAGGCCCTGAGTTTCTATAAAACTTATATGACCAATTAATTAGAAAACAGAGCAGCACTTGAAGAAACAAATGATTTATAATGGAAGGACCACTTCTGCAATTTGCAGTGTTATAGGATGCTATTAAAATAGGTAACTTACAAAATACTAATGCCTGTTCCCCTGAGAAGCTGCTCTTTTGAATTTGACCTCTAATATTAAAATAATCCTCACAGAGTAAGCCAGGGTTAGTTTAATATTAGAAGACCTTTCTGAAGAGAGGTGCAGACCAGCAGGTGTAGATACATCAAAGCAGCCACATATAAGCCAGTTATGATTCTAGAGGTGCACACTGGAGCTGGGTTTAGACCAAGTCAGCATACTGTCTTCCTAATAAGGGTTTATTTTGATGTTTGAAGGGTAATATCGTTTCTATATTTACCTCTGGCTGGCAACTGAACAGCTCAAGAGATGTTGGGAAGATTCACATGACACTCTGCACCTATCTGTTTATTTGTATATGCATACACACACATGAATCCTGATGATGGGCAAACTCTCTCCACCACACTTGTGTTGCCGCTGCTGGGCATTTCTGAGAGAAAATAACACAGCTTGGACAGCTTGGACCTTAGATGACATAAATTGTAAGATTTCTACAAAGGATCCATACCTGTTTCAAGAAGTGTCACTGTAAATCATCCAATACTTTAGTCTCTCACATACAGAATGGTAATAATAATAATAGTAATAATAAACATCATCACTATCCTGTAACCAGAGAGTGGTCACCTTTTCTAGACTTAATGCCCCAGGTTGCTGTTGAATGCTGTTCGGTCAGTTTGAGATTCAAAAGTTAATCCTTAGAACTGTATAGGTGGACAGGCTTTGAGCAAGATTGTTCATATTTCTTTAAGGGCCCAAAGTTATTTTAAGCCAATAATTTTCCAAAACTATTAAAAGAACTTCAGTAACTTTTAGGTCTTTGTTATTTACTTTTTTTCTCCTCTCCCTCACCAGGCAAATCCATACAGGTAAGCCACAAAGAAGCTTGGTATTTTTAACAACAGATGCTGCATTAATGGTTACAAGTGATTCAACAGAAAAAGCACTTGGAGAGAAAAATAACTGAAATATTATGTTTGAAAGCTTTGGATGAGTCTATTTTGTAATGAATCCTTTAAGAAAGAATAAGAATTATTTGCAGATTTGGTTTATGAGAAACTGGAAAAAAATAAGAGGATGTAGAATAAAGATATTTCATTTGAGAATGAACACCAAAGTGTTCAACTGATAACTGACATAAACTTATTAAAACCTAGAATTAAAAATCACATCCTGCTGCAACTGAAAAGTTAATCACAGGGTGAAGTTAATCCTTGATGTCAGGATTTTCCCACTAATAAGCTCTATGGTGTATGAAGTAGACCCTACTGCAGCACAGCTATGCTTTACGTGCTATGGCTTGAACCCGTATGAACCATCTCAAATTGAAAAAAAAAAAAAAACAGGAAAAAGAAAGAAAATGGAAAATAACCACAATAATCAGCATTTAATATAGGAGTATGAAAGGATGTATATAATCATCTACTTAGCTGAAGCTGCTTGTACAGTAATTCTCAGTAAGAGCTGGCCCTTCAAGTCTGTTGCAAAGCAAGAAAAATTTGCTACTTAAACAAAATAAAAACTATATTTCTACAATCATCAGAAGAATAAATAAATAAACAGACTGAGTAGACTTAGCTATAGTTCATTAAGATTGTGTCAATAACTTTGCAAAATAAGTTCAACTGACAAGAGTTTTTGACACCACAAACAGCATGCTGCAACAGTGAAGATGTATTACTGCAGTGGTTCAAAACTCAAGAGCTTAGTCTTACTGCTTACTCTGATGTTTTGCAATGAGGTGCAGAAACTTAATAGACAAATCACAAGGTTCTTAGTTTTTTTAGGCTAGTCCAGCAATGCAGAATTACATTAATATAAAAGTGTTGGACAAACATCTTCACAATTTTTTCAGTAGTATAAAAACCTATAAAACAGGGTAAGAGCATAGATTAAATGAGTCCATGTATTTCTAAAGACACAGAGAATTTCCAGTAGAACAACTGTTAAGTGGGTTTTTTATTCCATCCATAAGTCTAAGAAAACCTACACAAAACCTTACCACCAGTAAATAACAACATGCTTTTAAAAAATCACCACAAATATCGTTTAATGACATTAAGTACTTTTCTAAAATAGTTTCTCACTGTATGGATAATTAATTGCACTGAGTCATGAATCTTGTGTCAGTAAAAAGAGAAATACCTTCTAAGTAAATCAGTAGGTGCTTTTTTATTTTCTACTCATTTTGCATAGGATAGAGTTAAGTATGCACTGAGGCTTCAGCATACCAGTTTCAGGTAGTAGGGATTTAGAACGTGTCATAAATTCAACAATGAGCTGCTTTGATGAGGAGGCATGCACTGTAAAAAAAAGACATCTGAGAACAGAAGAAGGAAGATTTTGAAACCTATAATGTCAGATTGAGCTGGAATGTTGCCTAGAATGTGTTCAAAGGTTAATTTAAAAACCTGATGTATGGACACCATTGAAAAAAATATAGTTATTCTATCAGAAATAATGTTTTCCTATATTTACATTGTTTCCGCATATGCACATTTGAGAGCTCAGAGGATAGACTAGAGGTACAGTATCAATTTAAAACAATCATAGAGTCTTCTTCTCTGGAGCTTTTTGAAACATGGCAGGACACATTCCTGTACAATCTTAACACGGTGGACCTCTTTAGCAGGGGACTTAGACTAGAAGATCTCAAGAAGTCCCTTCCAACTTCTACCATTCTTTGATTCTGTGGAGAAAAAAATCATGTTTCCATCTTGGATTCATATTTAAAGCTTACCTTTTAAGGTCATTCCAGAATCTGTAAAATATTTTTTTAAATGTCCTTATTTATTTTTAATTTTTATTATCAAATATTGCTTGTGACATAATCTTTAATTTTGATTTTTAGTTGCATGATTTTTGTTTTCTTACTAGTCCTCTCACATTCTTTTCTAAGGCACAGGCTGTAGGAGTTCTCTTCAGCAGCTACTCTCATAGAATCACAGAATGGTAGGGGTTGGAAGGGACCCCCAAAGATCTAGTTCAACACCCCTACAGAAGTAGGTCCACCTAGGTCAGGTCACACAGGAATGGGTCCAGGTGGGTCTTGAATACCTTCAAGGAAGGAGACTCCACACCCTCCCTGGGTAGACTGTGCCAGGGCTTCATCACTCTCACAGTGAAATAGGTTTTTTTTCTTATGTTTAAAAGGAACTTTTTGTGTTCCAGTTTCATCCCATTACCCCTTGTCCTGTTGCTAGATACCATAGGAATAGGGGATGTCCCAACCTCCTGACGTCCACCATTCATACACTTGTAAAAATTAATGAGATTCCCCCTCAGTCTCCTCTTTTCTTTTTTCATCCCTAGTTCCCACAGCCTTTCCTCATAAGGAAGATGTTCCAGTCCCCTAATCGTCCTGGCAGCCCTGTGCTCTCCAGCAGTTCTCTGTCCCTCTTGAGCTGGGGAGCCCAGAACTGGACACAGGACTCCAGTTGAGGCCTCAACAGGGCAGAGTGGAGAGGGAAGAGATCCTCCCTTGATCTGCTGACTACACGCTTCTTGATGCATCCCAGAATACCATTGGCCTTCTTGGCCACAAGGGCACGTTGCTGGCTCATTGTTTATTGTTGACCAGGACTCCCCAGCCTGTACTGGTGCATGGGGTTGTTCCTTCCCAGATGCAGGACTTTGCACTTGTCCTTGTTGAACCTCATATGATTCCTCTCTGAACCTCATAAGGTTCCTCTCTGCCCAACTCTCAAGGGAGTCAAGATCTTGCCGAATGGCAGCACAGACTTCTGGGGAATCGGCCAGTCTTCCCAGTTTGATGTCATCAGTGAACTTGCTGAGGGTACACTCTGTCCCCTCATCCAGATCATTGATGAAGATGTTGAAAGTTTGCAGTTAGAAAGTAGGGATTAAAAAGAAGTCTTTCAGGTATTCCATGGTTCAGTCTAACTTTTTTAGGATATGCCAACTTGTGAAAAATTGCAAGGAACATTTAATTCCCAGGAAGACAGGCAATTCTCACATGTTTTATTGCTCCAAACTGTGGTAAAACAAAGAAATGGAAAAGAATTGTTGAGTTTAGGATGAAGTTACTTACCTAAGAAAACAGAGGTTTATATTCTTTCTCTTTCTAAATATGCACACTACAATGTTGGTAAAAAGTTGTTTGCACCTCTTAAATCATAAAACAAAACAAAACAAAACAGAAAGTCTATACTTTGAGCTCATCTGTGTACTAACAGCTTTCTAAATGAGCAGAGGGTTATGCTCCTTTTTGAGTACCTTTTCTCCCAGCTAGAATATTTCCAGATGTTGTTATTACATTGAGTGAAAATTATCCCTAAAGGTAAATTAGCTAGCACTTTCCTTTCTGAGTTAGCTAAGCAAAAGAGATGACAGTCATTATTAACATGTGAAACTGTGGTTAAACAGCTGGTACATCTTCCAGTTTACAAGTGTCATTTGGACACCTTGTATTGGTGGTTGTTGTTGTTTTTATGTAGATCTCAACACATTTGTTCTATCATTTTTATGAAATTGACTCTTGTCAGAGCACCTACAAACAGTCATAGATTAATGTTTCCCTACTATTTTAGCATTTTTTCCATCCATGTTTCTAGCTTCATCAGATACCTTTTGAGGGCATCCCCTTCAGCACACTGATTGATTCTCCCAGTATGGTGTTGTCCATGAACTCACTGAAGATACACTCCCTATGGTTGCCTAGGGAACTGTTGAAGATGGTAAGCAGTTTTAAGCTCAGTAACAACCCACAAGAAATGGCACTAGACTGGACACTGGTGAAGTGTAGACTACAATCCACTGAGCTCAGTAGTCAAGCCAGTTGCTCACCGATGTTATAGTCTATCCATTCATGCATATTGTTCTTTTTCTAGTTTAGGTAGAGTACCTTCCAGTTGGCCCATGGGATTAGTTTCATAAACAGACCATCCAATTTATACATTAAAGAGTTGTCACTTGACACAGCAGAAACCCTTGGATTGCTTCCATCCTAATGTGTTGTAGATATTGGGGTGGTTGAGGTCCACTATGAGAACCAATTGGACTTCTATTTCTTTTTTTTCTGTGCAAACTGACATAAAGATTTTATCGTATTTTCCTTAAACAATTCTTGTGGACAAATAATATCCACTCTTACATGTTTTTTAAACTGTCAGACTTCAACTGTCAAATTATTTAAAATAATTAAAACCAAAAGGAGTAAGACGTCAAATCATCTGTATGTAACCATACTGGTGATATCAACCTTAGAAATATCTTTGCCTTTATCAACTTGCAAGAATTGCAAAATACTTCCCAGCACACTATGACAGTAAAACATCTGTAATATGCCACATTAAGAGGGTTAGATGACAGAACAAATCTACAATGTCCCAGGTCTCTGCAATAGTTGGAATTTTGATGGGGGTCTAAAAGGTACTTTGTACCCTCCAAAGGGAAACTAAAGGTCTAAATTCTTCTTTTATTACAGTTTAAACTGTAGAACTTCTGGTAAGACCTATTTTGATTCTGTTTCAGACTACATTCTACAGTGGTATTTCTACCTGCTTGATGAGTTTTTGGTTCCCTTTTCCTCTTTCCCTTCTTTTTTCTATTCTTTTTTTTAAAAAAGGAGCCCAGAAAAAGGAATATCAAGAAAATGCTCTGAGCAAAAAGTGAACATCTGTCAGAAGCTTACAATCCAGTAAATCAATAAAGGGGAAAAACTTGGAAAGTTAAAATGATTCTGTATGATAATTAGAGCATACCAAAAGTGTCAATTTATATGATCCTGTTGCAATTAATATTGCAGACTGCTTGTGGTGGTTGGTTGGTTGGTTGGTTGGTTGGTTGGTTGGTTGGTTGGTTGATTGGGTTGTCTTTTTAGTGATTTTGAACCTTTTAGCACATAGGAGCAGTTATACAACAGAAAGATAAGGAATTTTTCAGCTGAGGGCAAGCTAAGACATGTGAATGTAGTGAACAATTGAGAATTTCATGTTGCAAATATTCCCTGAATAAATAGTAAGGATGAAAACACATTTTTGGCAAATGCTTACAAATTTTTAGTTGTTTTGTTGGTTACTATTTCTCTGGTAACTCAGACCAACACAAAGGTCAGGGTTATCCTTTCCTTCTTTCAGAGATGATTACTCTTCCAGAAATACTTGAAATTGTGGGAGATAGTTAATTCTTAGTTTCTGATTTTGATTTCCCTTTGAATGCCTTCCAGGGATTGTAGACTTGTAGGTAATAAGTATGGCAATGCCATTATTTGTAAAAAGCTTAGTGTCAGGATAACATAAGCCTCAAGATCTGACAGTTGTTCTCTGGATTTATCATGAAGTAACTGGAGGTATGTTTTGGCTTGTTTAACTATAAAATTTGTTACCTAATGATCAAGTGATTATTATCTCTTTTAGTTTTGCTTTGCATAATTGTGTAGTGTAATTATATATATAGATGTAATTTTGTATTTAATTATTTGAAAGAGTTATTTGCTGTAGAATGAACCTATGAGCTTAGAATAACATGCAGCATAGCATAAAAGCACGTAGTGAGAAGAGGCCTTGAAAAAGTTTGTCCAAGATGCTACTGTTGGCACAGGATGCTATGAGATATGAACAGCTTACCAGTGCTTAACTTCTGATCACCAGAGTGATCACACACAGAGACAATCTTAAGGGCTAGAAGGGACGTCAAAAGATCATCTAGTCCAATTCACCTGCCAGAGCAGGACCACCTAGAGTAGATCACAGAGAAATTTATCTAGGTGGGTTTTGAATGCCTCCCAGAGAAGGACACTCCACAATCCATCTGGGCAGCCTGTTCTTGTGCTTTGTCATCCTCAAAGTGAAGAATTTCTTCCTTGTATTTCTTTGAAACCTCTTGTGTTCCAGTTTGTGGCCCTTGTTCTATCATTGCACATCATTGAAAACAGCCTGGCTCCATTCCCCTGACACCCACCCTTTACATATGCAGCTGGGTAACGTGAACTTTAGAACAAGGAAGTATATGCCTATGTAAAACAAGCCATATCAAGTTCATTCAGACTTGTGGACTGGAGTAGAAAGATAAAGGTATAAAGAATATTAGCAAATGTATAAAATGCCTCTAAGCAAAAGTTGGGGTAACAGTAAGACACGATCAATATCAGTGTTACATTCTCCCTTGCAAAGGACTAATCATACTGATGACTTGCTGATGACCATTTCTCCAGCACCAGATTGAAACTAGAATCATGAGCATAAAACCAGAAAAATATGAGTAGAGAGGAAGAAGATTAATTATATAACACTTTAGCTGCATGTAATTTGAACTCTGCATTTTAACAACAGGGCTAATAATACTTTTAATCAGACCAACAGTAAATTCCTGCCTTTGAATATAACTGTTTCTGTATAACGAAACACTGTGGGTGGGTGTTCAAGCAACATCCTTTGCAACTTGACTGCAACTAATTGTTAACAGGTCAATGACAATTTCCTTCAACATTTCAACTCTCTTTTATCTCATTTCCTTTTGCTTCTGCATCATTAGCTGTGAAAGTTAGTCACAGATTGGTATTCACAAAGTTCTTTTAAAAAAAAAAAGTAATATTGTGAGATACCTGTATTTGCTAAGGCTTTCCGTCTCTTTTAAGACACAAAAGGGCAAAAGTAGACAAAGTGTTCCCTTGAGTAGTACCTTTTTTTTTCTTTTTAGAGCCATCTATGTACTTATTGTTTATTTTATGTTGGAAGAAAGGATCATAAACAAGAAACTAGTAGTTGCATTACTTTCACCTAGTTTGACAAAGGTCACAGAAAAAAGAAGTTCAAAGTGACCTACAAAACCAGAACAGACCAGTTCAAGTAAACATAGTAATTTTATTGTACATTATTATTCACAAAGAAAGCTCAAGCAAGGCTGCAAAAAATTAGCGATAGGCCAGGAAACTTGGTAGTGGACTGAATATTTCAAGATCATAGAACCACAGAATGGTAGGGGTTGGAAAAGACCTGTAGACATCACCTACTCCAACCCCCCTGCTGAAGCAAGTCCACCTAGATCAGGTCACACAAGACTGTGTACAGGCAGGTTTTGAAAACCTCTAGAGAAGGAGACTCCCTAGTCTTCTGGAGCAGCCTGTGCCAGGGCTCCATTACCTTCTCAGTGAAATTGTTTTTTTCTTATGTTTAAATGGAACTTCTTGTGTTCTGGCTTCATCCACTACCCCTTGTCCTGTTGCTAGCTACCATAAAGAAAAGTGATGCACCAACCTCCTGGCATCTACCATTTATATACTTGGAAATATTAATGAGATCCCCCCCTCAATCTCCTCTTCTCTAGACTAAACAGACTCAGTTCCTACAGTCTTTCCTCATAAGAAAGATGTTCCTGTCCCCTGCTCATCTTGGTGGCCCTGCGCTGGACTCTCTCCAGAAGTTCTCTGTCCCTCTGGAGCTGTGGAGCCCAGAACTGGACACAGGACTCCAGATGACGCCTCACCAACACAGAGCAGAGGTGGGGCAGAACCTCCCTTGACCTGCTGGCCACACTCTTCTTGATTCATCCCAGAATACCATTGGCCTTCTTGGCCACAAGGGCGCATTGCTGGCTCATGGTTAGTTTATTGTTGACCAGGACTCCAGGTCTCTCTCTGCAGAGCTACTCTGCAACAGGTCAATCCCCAGCCTGTACTGGTGTATGGAGTTGTTCCTTCCCAGATGCAGGACTGCACTGGTCCTTGTTGAAGCTCACAATTCCCCTTCTGAGGAATCAGCCAGTCTACCCAGTTTGGTGTCAGTAGCCAACTTACTGAGGGTACATTCGGTCCCCTCATTCAAGTCACTGATGAAGATGTTGAACAAGACTGGACTCAGAACTGATCGCTGTGGAACTCCACTGGCCACAGGTCACCAACAGACTCGCCTCCACTGATCATCACCCTCTGGGCTCTGTCATTTGGGTCGTTCTCAATCCGCCTCATCATCCGCTCATGTAAGCCACACTTCCTAGCTTTCTTATTTTGTGGGTATTATGGAAGACAGTGTCAAAAACCTTGCTGAAGTTAAGACAGATGACATCCCCTGGTCTCTCCTCCTCTATCGAGCCAGTTTTATCATCATAGAAGGCTATCAGATTGGTGAAACAAGATTTCCCCTTGGTAAATCCATGTTAAGTTGCCTTGTTAACCACTTTTTCTTTCTTGCACTTAGCAATGATATCAAGGATGGAGATGAGGCCTGCTGGCCTATAGTTTCCTGCGTATTCTTTCTTGCCTGTATTTAAAGACTGGAGTGAAATTGGCCTTCCTCCCATCCTCAGGCATCTCACCAGTCCTCCACAATTGTTAAAAAATGATGGAGACTGGCTTATCAATGTCATCAGCCACTTCCCTCAGCACTCCTGGGTGCAACCCATCAGGACCTGTGGGCTTGTGGGGGTCCAAGCATGCCTAGTAGATCCCTAACTCAATCCTTATCCACCAAAGGAAGGTCTTCTGTTCTCCAGGCTATCTCACTATCCTCCAAAGACTGAGCTTCCTGAGGGCTGGCTTTTGGAAGTCAGAAGCAAAGAAGGCATTCAGCAGCTCCACTTTCTGTGCATGCTCTGTCATCAGGGCATCCTCCTCATTCAACAGTAGACTCACATTCTCCCTAATCTTCTTTTTGCTATGGATGTACTTGAAACAGTCTTTCTTATTTTCCTTTATATTCCTTGTAGATTTAATTCCAGAAGGGCTTTACCCTTGCTAATTTCATCCCTACACGCGCTGGCAACTTTTCTATACACTTTCTTAATGATTAGTCCCTTTTTCCACCTTCTATAGACTTCTTTCTTCTCCTCAAGTTGTTTCAGAAGCTACTTGCTTGTCCATGCAGGCCTCTTACCTCCTTTTTGTGAGCTTTTACTCGTGGGAATATGTTGATCTTGGGCTTGGAGGAAGTGGTGCTTGAAGATCAACCAGCTTTCTTGGGCCTCCATACCATCTAGAATCCTACTCCATGAAATTTCTCCAAGCAGGTCTTTGAAAAGGCCAAAGTTAACTCTCCTGAAGTCCAGAGTCACAATCCTTCTTGGCATCCTGCTTCTTCCATGCAAGATCTTGAACTCCACCTCCAACCTTTATGTCTTCAACCAAATCTTTTTTATTTGTTAGCACAACGTCCAGTACCACATCCCTCCTTTTTGGCTCATCAACCACCTGTGACAGGAAGTTGTCATCAACACTTCGCATGAACCTTCTGTGTAGCTTTGCCAGCACATATTGAAGTGGTTGAAGTCTCCCATGAGGACCAGGGACCAGGGACTGTGAGGCTGCTCTCAGCTGTTTGTAGGAGGCCTCATCCACTTCCTTATTAGATGGCCTGTAGTAAACTCCCACAGTAGTATTAGCCACGCTACTCTGCCCCTTAATTTTCACTCATAAGCACTCAACCTGCCCTTCATCCCTGCCCAGGCAGAGCTCAATGCACTGTCTTCTTGTCTTATCTTTCCTAAATAACACATACTCATTCAAGGCTGTGCTCCAGTCATGCAAGCTGTCCCACCATGTTTCTGTAACCTGTTTCCCAAAATTTGTGGTTTAAAAATAGGTATCTCCACAAGCATCTGACTTGAAAATCTTTAGCTGTTAGTACAATACTAGAATGCAATAACAATCACTCAAGACTGACAGGGACTACTGTGAAAGAAAAATATTTATTAGGTTTTTAAAAATAAACACAACTGTATATAAAGGCAAGAATACAAAGCAGAATCCTTATACCTCTTTCAATTAAGGGAAAGCAGAGGGAAGTTGAGGGTGATTCATCAGTGGGTTAGTCTTCAGTGAGACAGAGGAGTTGTATTATCAGGAGTTCTTTGATGTGGAAGGTGTTCCATATTTAAATCAGACCCATAATAAAGGACAGTTCTCTTACTTTGCAGTCCTGGACAGTGTCCAGCCTGCTTTGAACTACTGACATGTCTGAGGAAGTGGCAACACAGGATAGAAAGGAGGCTGAATAATTTACACCAAATTTTAGATGATTAAGGTTAAGTGAGATGAACTGCAGTAGATGCTTTAACATCAAGAACCTGGATAAAGTATTACTAAATCACTGTAATCTTTAAGAATTCTCGTAAAATACTTGCAAAGTCTTGCTAATGATAATTTTTTTCATAAGTGATGTAAGTAAATTGGGATTTGCAAGTAATAAAATGAGTGCATAGAATTAGATTGCTGAAATTATAAAAGAAGATATTTAAGGATAACTTATTTTATCATCTCTTTTATATCTGTTGGACACCTTGTCTAGCTTTGCCAAATACTTTGTACATATGGAATAAACAATAAATCAGTGACAGGAGTTTGTCCTATGAAAAAGCTTTAACAGTAATTAATATTGGAATTACCTTTGGATTATAGTTTAAAGAAATGTAGAGAATCAGCTGCCAAGTACTTAAACAGTTAGGTAATCTAATGTCAATCTAATTTTATGGTGAACATTTTCTTTTGTCCATTGCATTGTCTAGTGCAGCTTTTGTTCATATTTGATTCGGGACAGGATCTTTCTGGGCTAAGCCTTGTTGGCAGCTCAGAGTAATTTTAACAGTTAGAATATCATTATCCTGTTTAATTACTCTACTGGGTAGGTGCTTAATATAATAGCAGATTTTCTTTTTTAAAGAACTATTTCCAGAGTGGATGAACTTTATTTTTGCTGTTATAGTTTATCCATTTTCTATTCTCCATTCTTCAAGGCCATTCAGTTCTTTCTTATATATCAGGTATTCTCACTATTAATAATGGAAGATAGTTTTGACACTTTAAGTCCAACGTACGCAATCAGTATTTTATAAATTCTTGTTCCAACTCCTAAGCTACTAAAACTGTAGTCCAAGATGTCCTTTGTAAAGTCTCTTTTCAGAGGACTTCGTGATGACAGAAATTAATTTACTTATATTACTTATATTACTGTTATATCATTATTGGTGATATATATGTATGCAGATGTTATTGTTTCTCTAAAAAACCTTCCTATTTGAACCTCCACATGTGCAGTATTGTTTAAATTAGAAACTTAAATGTTATTAACACATTACCTAAATCACAATTAAAAAGTTTGGAGAATTAAGAGACATTCACCTTCTGTCCTGGTTTCTGCTACTGGAGAGTTTTGTGAAGTAGTGATGGCTTCTAATTATACCTATTAATATTTGCTCTTAGTGTCATATATCTGTCTTTGCAGATATCCCTTTGATTTTTATGCATATTTCTATCTATTGCTATTATCTATTATCTGTGGGTCCAGTATTTCATACAGATTTAAACAGTCTCTCTGTATATATGTTTATATATGTCCTTCTGTGCACTGAAGTTAAATCATACTGTTCCTTGCGCACTCTGTATGAGACACCTGGCTGACATGGACCCAAGTAGGAAGAATATTTTTTTTTTCTGAATAAATATGAGCATCCAAATTACTGTTGTAAAATGTGTAAGTGTGGTGTTTTTGAATCTACTCTTTTTTTATAAAGTATAGACAACAATTTTCTGGTAGAGAAATCTTACAGACTTTACTAATAGCTACTGGGGTGTTTTTCATATGGCTTCTATTCTATTTGTTCATGTTATAGATCCAGGGTAAAATGTATTCTTTGCTAGAATGTAAAATCACTTAATCTCCTTCAATTTATACTCCTCAGAGGGCATATGTTAGATGCAACTTTGAAGTGCAAAATGAACACTGTCTTTTCAAAAATATTTTACTCTTCTCTGACAGGGTTACCCCACACACTTAAAAATGAGTGTTAAAACAACCGCATTTCAAATGCAAATTCTGACAGCAAAGCCAGGAGTGTAATGATAATATCTGTGAGAAAATGTGGTAGGAAAATTATGTCAATTAAAAGCTAGGATTATCCTCAGGGTGAGCAGGATTGCTTCGCAGTGTTATGATAATAAAACTCTACGTCACGATACACAAACTCCACATCAACAAAAACCAAAATATTTCAAGTGAATCAATAAATAAAACACCCTTTTCCAGTCTCAACAATGAGTCTGAAGCTGCTGTGTGCAGTCAAGTGATTTTATTATTTTGGTTTTAACTTTAAATATTTTAAGTGTTCATTTATATATGTATAGTCTTCATTTCCTTGGCTTTTAAATAATAACTCCAACATCACAATACTTACAATCCTTATGAATGAGAACTGAAGCAGGAAGCCAATCTGTTGAGAGTTATTTAACCAGTTCTTAACGTTTCTCACTATCTCATTAATATGTTACAGGAAAAAAAAGCAACAAACACATACATACAAAAAAGCACTGTATATGATCATTCTTCCTCTGATCTATCAATAATTCTGCCTCATATTTCTCAGGCAGGTCACAAGCAGCTGAATATATATTTAGGATCTGGTACCATATTTGCATTCCATGTTTCAGAGCATATTGTACCTAATTCTATCTTTTAACAAATTTTAGAAGATAAAGGTAATTCTCTGCGGAAAAAATGTTCCACATTTTAATGATCTTAAAATTTGGCTTATAAATTATTGTTTATTAATTTCATATTATTAATTACCATGGTATCTTGTACATATTTAATTTTTGCTTCCGCAGAATGTTTATTTCCTTCAAATAATCAGACTCCTCTACAAAACTTCTTTGCAGACATATTCAGCTAAATTAAATACAGTATATTGAAAGAAGTGTGATGTTAATAGGTCTGTTCAATGATTTTTTTTCTCACATGTGGAAAATAAGACATAGGTTTAACTAACATTGAATACTGAAAACCTAATAAGATGTGGTCCAGTAACAGCTAGGAATAATTTCTTACTTTGGAGCAAACATTCCCTTTCTCTATTGTGCAAAAATGGTCTTATGCCTTTTAATCTAAAGATCATTTAAGGTCCATTGTAGGCCATTTCATTCCTTTACATAAAAAACTCACTGACAGTGGCATACATAGCTTATAAAACTTGCCCAACAACAGTATGCACTGGTTACAATAATTATTTATAGTTAAATAGGGTTTTTTTTTCCCTTACAGAAAAAAAAAAATTAAAAAAAAAGTAAAAATATGGCTGAGTGTTCAAGGCTACTTCCCCACATAAATGGACAAAAACTCTGGATTGAGAAAGGATCAGACACTGTTATTATTATTGTATGAAAGACAAGTTAAATGCACAATGGATTTTATTAATGCAACTTGGACAGTTGTAGTGGTTTAGCCCTAGCCGAACAATAACCAAACCATCCAGTTACTCACTCTTCCCCACCGCAGCAGGATGGGAAGGATAATTAAGACAGAGAACTAGAACTTTGTGGGTTGAGATAAGGACAATTTAATAGAACACCACAAAGGGTAGGCAGTTACAATGATGGCCAAAGGACACAGAGAAACGAGCAATGCGCAGTGTAACTGCTCAGTGCCCGCAGAACGACGCGCAGCCCAACAGCACAACCGCAGTTCCTGCACTCATCACAGTGCCGCAGTGCCCAGCTGCTGCCCTCAGAGCTTGAGCGTGAGGTCACATGGGCTTGAATAGCCTGGTCACGTCCCCTGGTGGTGGCTGGGGAGAGTTAACTCTATCCTGGCCAAACCCAGGACAATAGTGTGTTCTTAGATAAAGATGGTTTAGGGTATAACCTGTATAAATTTAAAGACTTATTCAAAACACTCTACTTTTTACCACCTCAAAAAAACAGTGCATGTATAGTTGTTATAACTTTCTCTACTCCACTTTATTGAGCAAATTACTGATATGTACAGTATTAATATCAAATAAAAGTTATTTTGTCACACGTTTTGACAAAATTCCTGGTTGAGATTAGGAAAGCTCTTTAGAGGCACCTGGATAGGCTGGACCTATGAGCCAAGGCAGTATTAATATCAAATAAAAGTTATTTTGTCACACGTTTTGACAAAATTCCTGGTTGAGATTAGGAAAGCTCTTTAGAGGCACCTGGATAGGCTGGACCTATGAGCCAAGGCAAACTGTTTGAAGTTTAACAAGGCCAAATTCTGGATTGTGCACTTGGGTCAAAACAGCCCCATGCAATGGTATAAGCTTGGGGAAGAGTGGACAAAAGATGGGGTGAAGTGTTGATCAACAGCCAGCTGAATATAACACAACAGTATGTGTGGGTGGCCAAGAAGGTCAACAATATCCTGGCTTATATCAGAAACAGTGTGACCAGCAGGACTGAGGAAGTGATTGTTCCCCTGTACACAACGCTGGTGAGGCTGCACCTTGAATACTGTGTTCAGTTTTGGACATCTCACTGCAAGAGACACACTGAGTTACACGACACAGCACTGAGGTGCTGGAGTGTGTCCGGAGATTGGAAACAAAGCTTGTGAAGGGTTTGGAGCACAAGTCTTATAAGATATGGCTTTGGGAACTGGAGTTGTTTAATGTGGAGTAAAGAAGGCTGTGGGGAGACATGATCACTCTCTACAACGATTTAAAATAAGGTTGTAGTCAGGTGAGTGTCAGTCTCTTCTCCCAAGTAATGAATGACAGGACAAGAGGAAATGGGCTCAAATTGCTACGGTGAAATTTAGATTGGAAATTAGGAAGAACTTTTTCACCAAAATGGTTGTTAGACACTGAAAGAGGCTGCCCAGGACAGTGGTGGATTCATCATCTCTGCAAATATCTAAAAGCTATGTAAATGAGGTGCTTAGGGATACGATTTAGTGATGGGATTGACAGTAATAAGTTAGTGATTGGATCTGGTGGTGTTTAATGTTTTTTCCAACAAGTGATTCTGTGATTCTATGAAGCGTTAGAATAATTGATACTATATTTTTCCTTGTGCATCTTTTAAAGTTGTTTCGTAGCCATTCATTCATACTGGTGTCCTACCCCGACACTGGTGAGAACTAGTTTTTCCTTATGATACAGATGCTTCTGTACATACACTTGGTCAGATGATAGCTCCTGTATTTTTCCAGCTATGAATATCTTTAATGTTTTGTCCGCTACCAAACCTCACCTTGGAAATCTCTCTTGATCTTCAAACTCCTCCACGTGCTTTATTTTTAACTGAAAGGAAATTAAACTCTGCGCTGGAATCTTTCCCCTAAGTCTCTATTTCTGAGTTTTCTTCAGTGAACAGCAACTGTAACAAATATTACAGAACTTGCATGTTGCATGTCTTATTTTTTCAGTTGTTTTTATTTGGTTGGCTTTTCTTCTTTCCTTGAATAAGCTTTGCCCGGCTCTGTAATTCAGTAGTGCTTACCTAAAACCTTACTAAAAAAAACAAAAGGTGAAGAAAAAAAAACCAACAAACATATATTGCATAATTTTCTCTATCCCGATGATAGCTTTTCAGCTGTGGAAATGTATCAATCAATTACATTACATAATTTCTGTAAAATAAATACCTGATGGAAGAGAGATTAAGAAATACCAGGCAGATTGCTTTTTTCCAGACTATTTTGAACATTCTTGATGACCCTCAGATCCAAAATTGCTGCCGAGTAGAGGTATAAGTAAGAGTTAAGAAAAATACTGAGGTAGCTTGTAGTGGTTATGTCTGGGCCAGGTTTTGGCAGTGGGGGATTAGAGGGGTGGCTTCTTTAAACAAACAGCTGCCAGAAGCTTCCCCTGTAGCTGACAGGGCCAGTGCCAGACAATTCTAAGCTGGACCCACAGCTGACCCAGGTCTGGACAATTGGTAACTGAGGTAACACATCTGTGATTAACCTATTCGAGAAGGGGAAAAAGTTGTTGCACAGTTGCTAAACAGCAGCAGCAGCAACAGGGAATGAGAATGTGAAAATATCTCTGAAGAAGTCAGTGGGGAAGGAGGAGGAGGAGATGTTTAGGCCCTGGAAGAAAGACTCCCCTGTGACCTGTGGTACAGACCATGGTGAGGCAGCTGTGCCCCTACAGTCAATGGAGGCCACAGGGGAGCAGAGATCCACTTGCAGTCCATGGAGGACCCCACATCGCAGCGGGTGGATGCCTGAAGGAGGTCGTGACTCCATGGGAAGCCCACGTTGGAGAAAGTTCCAGGACCTGGGAGCCAGTGGGGAGAAAGGAGCCCATGCCAGAGCAGGTTTGCTGTCAGGACTTGTGATCCCGTTAAGGGACTCAGGCTGGAGCAGTCGATACCTGAAGGACTGTTCTCCCACGGGATGACCCATGTTGGGGCAGTGTGTGAGGAGCTGCCCCGTGGGAGGCCCCATGCTGGAGCAGTTTGTAAAGAACTGTATCCCATGGGAAGGGGCCATGTTGGAGAAGTTCCTGAGAGAGTGTCTCCTGTGGGGAAGCACCCCACAATGTAGCAGTGGGAAGTGTAAAGAGGCCTCTGCCTAAGAAGAAACAATGGCAAAGTTCATTTGTAATGAACTGACCACAACCCCCATCCCATGTGCTGCTGAGGAAGGAAGGAGAGTCCAGGGAAGAAGGAGGGGTGGGGGGAGGTGTTTTAAGATTTGATTTTATTTCTCTGCTCTGGTTTTGTTGTTCATTAATAAATGAAACCTTTTATCCCCAAGTTGTTTTGCCTGTGACGCTAATCACTGAGTGATTTCTCTGTCCTTATCTTGACTCTCAAACTTCTTGTCACATTTTTCTCTCCCCTGTCCAGTTTAGGAGAGGGAGTGATAGAACAACTTGGTGGGCATCTGGCACCCAGACAGGGCTAAATCACCACACAGCTTTAGAGTCATTATGGAACGTTTTGAATAAACACAGTGGTAAATTGTCTTTGAAGCCTGGTTTGAAAGATTCAGAATCATTTTCAGAAATGGATTAACATTAAAACATTTTATTATCTTATTATCTAATGTTATACATAAAGTTTAACAACCATCAGCTTAGCGTTTTAAAGATTCTTAATACTGTTATAATAAAACTGACTATTGCAGATAATTTTATATTCCATAATAAAAAAATAAGTCTATGCTGGTAAATCAATCTTGCTTTAAACTCTTTATAAAAGGCAAAATGCCTCTACTTAGATAACATTTTGCCTTTTATAAAGAGTGTAAATCAATCTTGCTTTAAACTCTTTATAAAAGGCAAAATGCCTCTACTTAGATAACATTTTGTTCTAAATACAGTAATATATAATGTGGTCAATTGCAGTGTTTATGTTGAATATTGATTCTAACTTTAACATTTCTCTCTTTTTTTCCATCTTATTTGCTAAATTAAATATTGGTTTATAGATTTTCCAATAGCTCCATTAATTTCTAAAATGGCAGCAAATTCTTGCTGATGTTGTAATGGGTCCTTATTTTTACACTGATAAGAAAAGACATTTGTTTTAGTTTTATCATACTAAGAACAATAGATGATTCTGTGAGTGCTTCTGACAATTGTATTAGAATACCTAGGGTTTACTTTTTCACAAAATTATATTTATATAATGAAACATTATACAAATATACATTTTAATCTTTGGTTAATGAATATATTCAGCTGCAACAGCTAAAGTCTCTCAACTTTGGAAACAGTTTAAAGCTTATGGATGATAGAATATTTACAATATCCATTTATGGCTCTCTTCCTCTTTTTGTACTTGCAGGACCTAGGTTTTCAATATCCAGAGTGGGACCTAGATATCCAAAGCAGCACAATTTTCATTTGGGCACCTAGTTTGCCATGAGATTTACAAAAGGAAGTCTTCATCCTCTCACATGATAATACACCTGGTGCATGTTTTTCAAATGATTTCTACATTCAAGACTTTCTAGGAAAAAAAAAACCCTAAATCTAGGGCTTTTATTTTTCATGCTTAAATATAGGATGATCTCCTTTTAAAAATCCACAGCTGATTTGGGTTTTTGAGACATAGGAAAAGCAAAACAAAACGAAGAGTAACTAATCCCCCATACTTTTATGGGAAGTGTACATGCATGCGAGCTCTTTAAAATGAGGTCCCCAGTCTGTAAGGTAGTCGTAACTCTGATCTGCATCTGACATGTTTGAACCTAAAGAGCTGAGGGATCCTGTCGAAGAGCCAGTGCCCTCAAATGCATAGGTCTGAAGTGAGTCATATGGAGGAGCATTAGGATCTGTATTTGCTTCTTCAAGCTTTTCTGAAATGAATTCCCTGAAGATTGTACTGTCTGGTCCAACCTGCAGAGACTGTCTGTAGAGGCTGTGAATTTCTGTGGTGACCTTCTTCCGAGGCTTGTGTGTTCTCATGACAGTGTGAGTTCTCAGGGCCGAAATATCAAAGGCTTCTGTGTCCTCCTCTCCACCTCCTTCATCATCATATCTGACAATGTTCTCTCTGAATTCTTCCATTTTCTCTGAAAAGAGAGACTTCTTCCTCTGCTGCCTTATAGTTATAATTGCCAAAAAGAACACTGAAAAATAAAAAAAAAGGAAAGGAAAGGAAAGGAAAGGAAAGGAAAGGAAAGGAAAGGAAAGGAAAGGAAAGGAAAGGAAAGGAAAGGAAAGGAAAGGAAAGGAAAGGAAAGGAAAGGAAAGGAAAGGAAAGGAAAGGGAAGGGAAGGAAGGGAAAGGAAAGGAAAGGAAAGGAAAGGAAAGGAAAGGAAAGGAAAGGAAAGGAAAGGAAAGGAAAGGAAAGGAAAGGAAAGGAAAGGACAAGACCAGCCACTTTAAATGTACTTGAAAAGACTTAAATAAATGATCACATTTTTTATTATCAATGCTGTTACAAAGTGAAGCTATCCTAACAAATTTATAGAGCTGTAATTTTAATGGACTTCATGGTTTTTAGATGAGCATAGTATGTGGTGGAAATATGGCTACAAAGGGACTTATAAAATAGGTGAATGAAATGCAGCATTTCTTTTTGGAGATTGGAGTTTGAATCTGATGGAATCAGAGGTCAAGCTTTTTGAAACTGCTTTGGTTTGTCATGTAAAATGTCAACTTCACATTCAGATTTAAATTCTGAATCTCTCTTTCTCAGATCATAGATTCTAGAGGAACAAATGAAAAATAAGTCAATGAGCAAAATATTCACAGCTGGTTGAATCATTCAGTTAAATAGATTATATAGAGTGTAGTTCAATTCTTTCTGTTATGTTGGTTTAGATATCTGAGGACTATCACTAAGTTTTGCATGATGTTATAGCAGTACTTAGTATCATGGTCTATGAATCAAAGCACCTTGTTTCTCTCATCTATAGAAACTTTTAATTTTTTTTCTAAAACATTATATTTTTAATCCTGCCTCATTTAATTTTTAGCTGAATAATTCCTTTGAAATAGTCTGTGACTTTCACAGAGGTTAATGATTTCAGTTTTTAACTAAAACTTACTACAGTTCTATTTAGTAAGTAGTGGACTGTGACTTTTTTACTCAGGACATAACATGATATAACAACCAATAATGACAGTATTTTGTCTCATTTAGGCATTTAAGGGATGTGACTTAGGCATTTGATGTACCTTATTTCCACATATTTACTGTATAACTATTTCATTTACTTGGGAGATACTAACATCCAACTTGAAAGCATTGGAAACAGGACCTTCTACAATATTGTTATATATTTACAGAATCAACAACTTTCCAAATCCTTTGGATGGTGAACTATTCCAGTGGTACAAATGATGATACAGGAAAATGGAAAAAAATGAAACTTTAGGTTTCATATACAAGCATATATGTAGAACTTTCTATTATTTCATTTTCAATAATCAGAAAAAATACATTAGAAGATGTAATGCATTTTAATGTTTCTGTAAATAATGTTGTATAGTTTCTTTTTCTTTCTGATTAATATATTTATCTATATCTCTGCTCTGACTTTTGTGAAATGCATAGGCCAAGTATATATCAAGTGTTTATTCCAGTTGGAGAGAGCACCTCGGCAATCAACCAAGAAGCCATTGATTGATTAATAACTCCACTGATGGCTTAGATAAACTTGTTTGCCTGATCCTTAGTCCCTTAAGTGTATAATACAAAGTGACCACCTTCAGATATTGTGCAAAAATAAAAAAAAAAACCTTTAAATATGTACTGGCCTGTCTGCAAACTCATGTTGACTGTAAGGTTTAAGACAGTGACTGCCATCAAGAGGGTTGCTCTCCACTACCACTACTGAAGATCATCTGGGACAATGCATGCTTATATTTAAATAAGGTCCCTCTAGAATTGCAGACAAGTCTAGAAACCACAAATTCAAACAGATGTTGCTGTTTTCTCTGTTGGAAACCAGAAGATTGAAGTAGGAGTACTAGTGCATCCCTGGACTTTGCTATGGAGTCAAGAAATGTCTGACGTCTGGCCAAGAATACTCCCATCTAGACAAAGTAATTATGAGATATCCTTCCACTATTTCCATCCTTGCTGTATCTATTCAGTGTATTCATAGGATAAATAAAAACATATACAATATTTTGTAGGCCATTCTGCTTCTGCAGTTTCCTGCATGCAGTCTTATCTTGAGAGTTCAAAACCATATGAAGATGCTGACTCATAATTAACAGGTATGCATACTTGTCATGGTTTTGTGTGGAGCTGCTTTTGCTTGGTAACAGGGAGAAGAGGCTCCCTACTATGTATTGTTTTTCCATTGGATTTTTTTTTTTTTTTTTTTTTTTTTTTTT
>WBNH01008591.1:226552-239432 GCA_013401255.1 Urocolius indicus
TTTTTCTTCCCCAAGCTAAGTAGCCTGGTCTGTTTTGTCCAGGACCATAAGAGGCAATTCAGCTCTCTTTGTATTTTGGGAGATCCAAAGTCTGTGGTACTTAAGTCTGATCATGGTCTTTTGTCCCTAGATGGGTCTAAACCACAACAGTGCTGCTTCTGGGCAACTCATTTAACCATGGGACTAAATTGTGGTGTTACTCTTTAAAAGAAATTTCAATTAATTCTTCCCAAGAGATTCAGTTAGAGGGTAAAAGTACATCAGGAAATAATTAAAGTCACTTTATTTTCCTTATGCTGAAGAAAATAAACCATAACCTTGTGGAGACAATGAAGAATATGAGTGATTTTTAACTTCTCACATTTCTTTTTTCTTGTGTAAACTCAAAATAATTCCATTATATTTATTTGACTTGCCCTTTTTGTCTTCTATTTCTACTATTGCAGATCGAAATACAGCATCAGTATAGCTGCAAGCTTTCATTTTCAAGCCTCTGCTTTTATATGGTTGATGATGATATGTTTAGTGTTGCATGTAGCTACTTACAGTCTAGCAGAGGTCATATTGTATAATGAGGGAAGAAAAAAAAAAGAATATTCTTTACCTATATATCTTTTTTTTATGGAAAAAAAAGGAAAAAAAAGATTTACTTAAAATTGTGTGTATTTTTTACCGTGATATAGAAGTTTAAAGATATTGTATTTGCTCTCATTAACAAACACATTGAGAGAATAATTTTTACTGGAAACTTTTGTTTCCTAAGGCAATATAATTTCTGTTATTACCTCTTTCTAGACATCTTATTTGTCTAGGCAGACATTATACTGTAGTTTTCTTGTTTTGTTTCTGTTTGTATTTCTCTTTATTTTTTAGAATTTTATTGAAAAGTAATTTATGTTAGATTTGCACAATGTATAGTGATGATTTGACACCATGATGCTTAGTGAAACCCTGATTCTGTCTTCATTTTCTTTTTTGGAGCTGTTTGTAGTGTCACCAGTGGAAAAATGCTTTTACTAACATATGCTATTTTATGAAACACACTGCTATATGGCATAATATGGATATTACACAGTCAACAGGGATTTGGAAATCTTTCCCTCTTGGTTTATTGGGCATAAGCTTGAATTTGGTTTTGAGGGCCATGGTTGCCAACAGTGACCAAACTCTAAGGTCAATTACTTTCCCTTAAAATATAACCTATGTGTCTCTATCACTCCTTCCCTGGCCTCAGAAGCTACCATACCTAAGTCCCACTAATTCAGACAGGCACAGAATTTCAGAATGGGTGTTAAACCTTTAGGGAATTAGTGCAGTGTGCCTGCTGTTAGAATGTGTCAGTGTCAGCAAATCACTCATTGAACACTGCTGAATATCCTTTTGTTGAGAAAAAGGCAAATGCAGTGTAGTAGTGATACTGCATAGTTTACCAGATGAAGAAGATTTTTCCCTGAGTGCTGTCACTCCGCTATGTCTTGCATTAGCCATAGCTCCATGCAGTGCAGTAACAGTCAGTCTTGGGTGGTTGGTCTGCTTTTGAGTGCCATTTGTCAGCTATGCATGACCCTTTGAAGAGGTACAAGCAAGACTCCTGTTCATTTAAAAAGCTTTCAAACACACATTCCACATCCACAAGGTCCTAAATGTAATGAAGTAAATGTAAAATGAAGTTAATTTGTAGTCTCCTGAGAGGGAAAAGGGAGACATCTAGAATTTGGAGATAGGACTTTAGTAATTGACAGAAATTTCTTGATTGTTACTGGAGTTGCTTTCTGAGAGTACCAGATTCTCTTTTTCTTTTATTATTTTTTATGGATTTTAGATCAATAAATACATTTGGCATACCTAGGGCAGAATGAGTAAGGCACTGCTCCGTATAATATATTCTTGTACAATCTAATTTTCTTGTGAAATGCTGTCTTCAGCTTCACCTAGGCTCAATACAGACTTTGAACTTCTAAATCTTTATTTTTGTCATTGTTGGAGGAGTAAGTAGGATCATGACTCAACTACTCGAACTTTTATGATACTGTGTTAGAATTCTAATTTTACTGAAAACTGAGGAATAGGGAAATGTAGTTAAGAAAACAGAAAAGAAAATAAATATTTGCCTTATTACATTTTTTTTCAGTAGCACAATACTTCCAATATTCAAGTCAAGGGAACATCTTTGTGATTTAATCAAACTTACTGTAAAAAGAAACAAAAGTAATTTCTCATACTTACCTAGGAGTATCAGTATGCAGGCTAAAACTGCAACTAAAGCTTCTGTGCTGAGACCCATGGAATACAAGAAAGCTTTGTATCGACAGTATAAAGTGTTAACTTCAGTGTCACAGTCACAGAGAGTGATGGTAAGAGTATTTGTGCTTGTCTGTGGTGGGGTTCCATTATCCAGAATTAAGATTGGCAGGTAGAAAGAAAACTGCTCCTCCCTCCTGAATCCACTTTTTGCTGTGAAAATTGTAGCTGTATTATCTAGAAGGTGAATTATAATGCATGATGCACGTTAATCGCTTTTTGTGAACAACAGTAAAACTCCAGTGGAATCTGAACTATTATAAAACAATGATCCCATGCAAAGTTAAGCATTAACAAAGTTAAAAAAGTAAAAGCAAGCACTCATATGTGACGAAGTTTTTGTGTCAGTCATGAATAAATTGCATTATTTTTGGCATATGTATTCTGGGGCAACAAAAAAATTTGACCTAGAAACTCTGTTTTTAATGTTCAGAGCAAAGAAAAATTCCATCATATTCACTACCTGATACTTGTTCAGACTAATTAATTGATCCTTAAAATGGTTCCATGTAACCAGCTGCTACTGATCCAGCAGATGAAATATAGAGTTTACTAATCAAAAGGCTTCAGAAGTGTCTCTGGCAGCACACAGAGAAAACAGGTGGCAAGAGAAAGAAGAAAAAGCAAGAAAAAAGTCCAATAAAGCAGAATTTTATTTCTTTCTCTGGCTCAGAAAATGGAGCTTATGGAGTTCCTATTGTATAGTAAGTGAAGAATTGCTAGAGGCTCTCACCTTGCTTTGTATTTAACTATTACTGTTTATAATTCAATTCTATACAAAACCAGTAAGCAACCCAGTAAGTTCAGTTCCTGTTGCACATCAACTAATTCAAATCTGAAACTTAGTTTATTGTGAAACAAATTAGCCCTTTCTAAATTTGTACATAATAAAGAGAATAAAAAACTATAAATATTTACCTGTCAGAATTTTTTTTTTATCATGGCAAGGTGAATTTCTGCATGTGTACATACATGTCCATAGGGGATTTCTTTTTTAAATAAATATTTCTAGCATTACCTGTGTAATATGTCTATTCAGTCTACTGAAGTTAATACCCTCACATTTAAGTTCTTTTAGTTTTCTGCTATAGTCCATAAAGTGATTCTGAGATAAAACACTCCAGATCTGTGGAGTTACTTTTGATTTTCCTAGGACTATTCAAATCATCCAGTCTTTTCCAGGAAATGTAGCACAAAGGGAGAAATTGAGAGGTGATCATACCATATTTTAAAATGGTTTTTTGTTCCTCATCAATAGCCATCTAAAGTAACTGGACATATTACCTTGTGTGTGGCTCTGCTCAGGATTTGTGCAGAATGAACAAAGGTGAAAAGTCTTGCAGCTTGTATGCAATTTGACGTTAATGTAACAACTTACCTCTTTCTAGTACTGAGTGAGAAGTTAATGAAGCTGGGAATTTAAATACATGTTAATATGTTGATGAACTTTGGTGATATTGTGAGAAATAATTTTCCATTTAACATAGCCTGAACTTTAAAAAACTTACTTCCATTGATTTATTCACCTAGCCATAATATTCAAATAATTAACAAAGTCAATAACAATAATGTGTACTTTAGCCAAGTATTAAGAAGTTCTATGTAACCTCAGCAGATTTATTCTAATGATTTCACCACAGACTGCTTCTGCTTAATATCTATCTATATCACTCTTCTAATAAAGAGTCTCAATATCAGTTCTGAATAACATAACAATACATGTAGAAAATATTTGTACGATGCCATGAGTAATCAGTGTAAGGAGCTTAAAATGTAGTTTAGTTTCGCTGAAGTGATGAAGTAACAGTTTTATATTAGCAGCAATCTTCTCTTTCTGGTGATCTTGTTTCTTAGACAAATGAATAATTTTAACAAGAATAATACATTTTAAGGAATACCGGTGCATTTTTCACCTTGGTATTTTAACTTTCCTTGAAATAGAACTGTCTTTTGCTGTTCATATTACTTGTCTGAAAAAGTAAAATAAACTGCTTGATATGACTGAACTATTGATTTTAAATGCACCTCATGCCATGTTCATATCTTGTGATAATAATTTCCTTTTAAGTAATTTTTTATAAAACTAGTGATGAGGACTTCCAGCAGTACTTATTTAGGAAGATCTTCAAGAACTACATGAATGACACTACCTTGATTATCTTTGACAGTAAAATATGAGTCGTTTGTGGCCTCCTGAGCCAACGAGAAGTAAAAATGGTGACCTTCTGCTGAGTCATCTTGATCCACTGCACTGATGATTTGAATTACCTGAGAACACAAATAAACAGAATTGTTCAAAAGTATTTATTTGTCCTTGAAAACAATAAAAGGACATATCAGATGTGTTGAAGTGTTGAGGCTAGAAATGTCATCTGTGAATACATATTGAGTGCATGTTATGCACTCACAAATATACACTTTCTATACCCAAACAGGCTTTATTGAGATTCATGTTCTGTGACAACAATGCTTTGACTTTTCATCTATTTGACAGAGGCATGCATTAAAATCCTGAGAAAATGTAAGATTTTCTGTATCAAAAAACCAAGGTAAATGAAATTTTGTTAAAAGCGAAAAAAAAAAGTGAACATATATACAATGTTTTGTCCTTTTTTTCTTCCAAGGTAAAAAGTATATCAACATACATTTGAACAAATCCCTCTATACAAAACCCATTTTCAACACACTGAAATCATTCAATTGGTATTTTGTAGATCCAGTGAGATATGGTGACAAGTTCATGTGCTGAATTGTTGATTCTGGCTGTTATAAGACTGAGAATGTATCTTCTTGTCTGCTCTTTCACAAGAAAGCAAACTAGCCTTCATTTACAAATATGTCATTGCAAGATAAAAAATATCAGATAATATGAAAAATAATGTCTTTCATCACTGTAAATAAATCATCACATTATAGTTAACATAATTTGTAATATTTCTGTTTAAAAAAAAAACTTATTATTTGTTACTTTTATTGGCGAATAATTAACGACCTAAAGAACAGCATATATTAGTGACTATCCTCATCAATCAAGAGGAAAGCAAACTGATGAAAGCCCACCAATTTTCAGAAAACATAGTGCATGTTTGAACTTGGGCTATATTTTATTAGTCATTCCCATGCCCTGTAGATGTTTGTAATCCAAGAGACTTGAAGACTCAACTTTCCTCAAATCAGAAAGCACCTGAATACTAAAACCAGTGTTTTAAAAGCAAAACAGTAAGTCCCTGGAAATTACTTCATCTTTCCATCTGTGCCTTTGAAAACTGCATCCTGATTAAACCATTTTTCAGTGAAAGATCTAAGATTTCAGCACACATTTTTCTTTTCAAGCAAGCTAAGCTTGATAAAATCATCACGGCAGAGTGCAAAATGTGGCTTACACTCCTGAAGCTTTGTATTCTTAGCAATGTTCTCTTTTTACATGTGAAATTTATTTCAAATCTATATTTTCATTCTATGGAAAAAAGAGAATCCTTGAGAGTTTGTTCAGTGATGTACCTGGTGACAAAGTACAAAGAATGCAAATAAAATAGCTAAGACAATGCATATACACAAGTAAGCACGCAGGTCAAGAAATCAGTGTAGAGCAATAACTGATAACATTCTATTACCTTGATAATAAGCCACAAGCTTCATTTTCATAAGGGAATACTGTTCCCAGAATTTGTGCAATGTGAACAGCAATAGAGAACCTAAAAAAATTTAAAAAAACCCCACAAACTATGCTGGCCTGTGTTCCTAATGTACTGGTAATATCTCTGTGGAAATGTCTGATAAAAAAGGTTTGTATGGATGTTTGTCCATGCAGTTCAGGGTCTATCAACCTAAACTGAATATGCAGAGTACTATAGTAATCTACAAAGATGTTTTAACGTGTCTAATTTGATTTGGTTTTAGTTGGTTGTGGTTTAGTTACTTGGCTAAAAAGAATAACCTACCTAAAAAAAAAAAAAAACCAAAACAAACCCACATTAATTAGAGATGTGAATTTTATACTTCCTGTTTTCATTGGAATAAAGTTATTTAGCCACGTACCAACAAGGTCTTTGCAAATTATAATTTCAGGACTCTACCATGTTTAAAAATCACAAAATCATTGCAGTTGCAAATTAGATGCTGTTTTGCTATTTCATTATTGGCAAATTAAATATTGGTTTACATACAAAACATATTTACATACGAAATATATTTACCCTCATAAATTGTATAAATTGTATAAACATCTGATAAAATCGATAAAATTCTGAGGAGTATATAGCTGACTGAAAAAATCCACACTTTCCCTTGTTTTGATATGTTCAGTGTTGTTCTACACAAGCCTGAAACTTCTATGGTTATTCTAGGCATATTCATATGCCTTTAAGGATTCAGCATAGAAATGGTGGAATATTTGGAACATAAGGACAGGGCAAATCTCATTTATTTCTTATTGTATCACTTCCACTAAAATTCAGCAAAACCCAGACAAGTCTATAAAATATTCATTGAACAATAGACAGCTCTGATTTTGCGGATTCCAAAATTACAAAAAAAATAACCCAGAGAGAAGGAAACTTTCTTTTTTTTCTAATTTCCTAGACTTTTGTACATCTAACCTAGGAGATTCTGAAAAACTGCATATTGGTCCTGAGCCAAGGTTTTAAAAGCCCCTACAGTTTAGAGTATAAGAAAAGAAAATAGAGTGAATGATGTATTGCTTCTGGAATGTTGTACCAGTTGTTGTATTGACTAGGTTGAATTTTAAGTGCTGTAAAATTTCTTACTTCAAGTTTCATTAATCTAGAAGTTTTAATAATCCAGCAATCCATTTGAAAATGTATATTTTTTAAAACTAAGATTAACTCATTTGACTTTTCTTGAAAAACTGATTTAAATTCATAGTATATGGGCTTAGAAAGAATCACTTTTAGTAAACTGCTCTTTGTTAATATTAATTGCACATCTCTAGAATTTGGTTAGATTTCCTCTCTTTTTCTGTCAACATTTCATTATGCAGATATCAAATGAGTACTCTTCACTTTCAAATTGATGATTACTTTATTGCATACTAAGCACTGAGTAAGTAAATTTAGGGGTTTTTCTTATCTCTAACAAAGTTCTCTGCACATATAGTCACTTCTTTGAATCTGCTAAAAATTACTAAGCAAGCTTCAATGTCAAAGTCATTTCATACGTGATCCCCAAATTACAGAAACTCAGAATTGCCTTAATAATGCATTAGAGAAGCCAACATTAATTCAGAATGTAGATGTATTCACTGTAGCTTGTCTTCAGCTAAAATCTGTGCATAATATGAAGAAAGACCAATATACACAATACCAAATGAAATTAAAATGCAGAAATACAGATACATTCTTGATGGTCAGTTTGCTAATAGATGATGTAAGACGTTTCATATAGCTTACTTCAAACCTTCAAGCTTCAGTTTCAGGCCATTAATTTATTAATGCCTTGGGAATTAAGGTTTCCAGATCAAATCAATTCTTGCTGACATGTTACTAGTGTTACTTTTAGGATAGATTTTTTTCCATTTTGCATCCAGATAATTGTCATAGACTATTACCTCTATAATTCAACAGTTTGTAGTCACTCAGCACACACATAAAGGGTAACTATAAAGAATTAATAACACATGGTCATGATTTATTATATTTACATACAATTATAAAGCCAAAGGTCGAATCAAAAGGGTTCTGGGTTTGAATATCTCACTAATATTGTTCTATTTCATCTGATGTTAGCTATAGCTATAATAGAGCAGAAGTCTACTGTTCACAGCAGCTTTCATGTTTGAGTGATTTTTAAAATAATGTATTTAATACTGGTGGGCAGTGGAAGTGGTTTTTTAATGTCCAAAAGAAAACTTTAGATGTGGTTAGTATACAGCTGACTTGGATTATGAGGTAGTGCAGAATTAATTTCATGAAGTAGATAGTAAAAAAATCCATTCAAAATGTCTAATAAACATAGTGAATGGATTTAGAACGATATATAAAAACCCCTTGTATCTTTACTTCCATTTTTATCATCAAATTTCAAATTATAGTCACATAGAACAAAATGTAATTATTACATTTAAATTCAAATTTCTTTCAGAGGCTGAACTAAACAAGCCTGTAACTCTTACAAAACCACCATACAATGACATGAAGGTCAACACTTATTGAATAAAAACAGATGACAATTTTTTAATAATCTTTCAGAAAATCCAAAGCTAGCATTCTTCTTTAGATTGAAGCTACTGTTAAATGCCTCTGAGTCTGGGTAGCCTGGACATCAGTTAGTTTTAGTCATGAGTTGTTTCAACTCATCATAGCCTAGTATACTCTAAGACTATGTAAAATAAGTTATTTGCCATATGACTCTATGTTGCTTTTATCATAAAACAGGCAGACACTCAAAAAGTTAATCAAAATAAGAAAATCTCTTTTGGACAGTATCTTTCCCCTTGCAGTGCTTTTCCTTCCTTTTCTCCAAAGAATATAAGCTAGGAGATGCAAATATATTTCAGAGTTTCCTGTGAAAATAGTAGACATGGCTCAGATGAAATCAAGGAAGCAAATGAATTTGAGAGGTGCAGAACATCTCTAAGAAAATTCAGCATAAAATTTCCAGATAGATGATAAGGAACATCTTTAGAAATGGAAAAGTAATAGAATATCTATAGAAGCTTTGATCTCAACTCATAACATGTAAGCAGATTCCTGACGTATTTAGAATTGATTGCAGAAATATGGCTAAGATAAAAAGGTATGTAATATTCTAATTAAGCCTTTCAACTGCTTAAACTGATTCTTTTGAAATGTAAATTCTGTTATTCAGTGGACAAGCAGGGCATCTATAAAATATATTTCTAACCTTTTTTCTTCTTGCAAAACTTTTTTCCATGAGTAAAAAGTCAAAGTATAATAGCACTGAAGGAGATACATTGGCTATAAATTCTGTTTTAAATCATATACAGTGACTACGGTATCATAAAATTTGCTATGAAAATTATGCACTTTATCAGCATGTTGTTCTTATCATGTTGTTCTTCCTAAAATAATTTCTTAATTAGAAGATTAATAAACAGTATTGTCATAATCTCAAAAGACCAAAGTAAATATTCCTGTGACTCTTAAAAATCTAGAGCAATGAAAAAGAAAAAAAAACCAGATAAATTCTAGAGCAACATTTTACCTATCTGTAAAATAAGAAATATATCCTACCAATTCCTCATTCAGATATTACAATATTAAAAAGTGATAATTCATTATCCTATGCCTGAAGAATTTATTATACTATATATACTACTACTCTTCTTTACAGTGTTATTTTCTTCAGTGATTCTCAAAATACTTCATATACACACACACATATGTATACTTCATCTGTTCTTGAAAAGTAGTTGTTAATGATCTAGAATCCAGATGTTATTTATCAGTAAGCAACTATGGAATAATAAAAATCTTTGGAAAGAAACCACCTGGGTTTTTTTATATTGCATATGCATTTTATAAACTTCTATACTTAATTCACAGTGTCTTGACTAGAAGGAACATGAAGTGACTTTTGCTTTAATGCCTCTACTGTAATCTGTCAAAGAGTTACTTGAAGATCAAAAGAAAATACTTGCTCCAAATACCAGAGGTGCTTATAAACCAGAGGTAGCCTTTGCAAAGTGGAAAATTACCAAATGCAGAACAAACCAACTGCTGATAAAGAAATATATAAATGAATAATAATTAAAAAAAAAACAGTAAAGAAGTTACTTTTGCTACAAAGAAAGCTTTATTTCACTGCAGACTAATCAAGGTCAAAATAAACCAAGCTGATGTGAAAAGAAAGACTCTGTGACTCAGAAATCAAAATACAGCAGAACATTTGAATGGAACCATCACAAACATCTCAAAGGTCTCATTAGTGTGTCCAAATAATGATTTAATGTGATGGTAAAATATATAGACTTCCCTGTCTGTAGGGCTTTTTTACTCATTTGCAAAGTTATCTCTTTGTTCATTTTACAGCTGTTTTTTTTCAAACTCCTGTTTGGAGCCTGGCTTATTACACATGATAGTGTTTATGCTGTAGAACTCTATCAGTTAAAAGACGTAAAACTGAAGAGGAAAGTGATTGGAGGAAAACAGAGAGTCAGTGGTGTACCTGGAAGATTAGGGCACGTGACTGATGTGATCCCATTCACCTGAGGAGTGAGTAGGAAATAAAAAAAAAAAAAAACTCCAGGGAAGGATGCTTGATACAACAATCCCTTGAACTGCCAGCTAGGGAAAGTGTTGCAAGAGGTATGATTTAAAAATCTTCAGATTTCCACTGAGACAGTTTGAATTCAGGTCACAATAAATTATTTCTAATGCAAAAACACATTGAATCTGGTTTGGATCTGGTCTAAGTCTGGTTCTTCAGGAAAACATGCTGTTGCTGTAATAACCAGACTTAGTTTTAACTTCTATGGTATAAGCATGAATCAAATCTATGGTTTATTCTGTGAGTTTTTGTTTGTATTTAGTTTGTATCTATATTTCTCTATTACCTATTTCAGTAGACAAAAAAGATATATAAATATTATTTTTTCAGGGGGAAACCCACAAAATCTAAAATCTAAATTTCAAACTATACACAAACCAAAACAACTAGTTTTAGAAACAGATAAATTACATCATGTACTCACAATACTGAAATAAATGATGACAGAACAAACCTTCATTGCAATGAAAAAAAAAACAACTGATGGCTAACTCCTTACCTGGTCAGAAACTGCATTTTCACAAACAAATGTTTCATAATCTATAGGGAATCTTGGTGCATGATCATTAACATCAAGAACTTGGATATATACACTTGCTTCTGAAATTTTTTCAGGATTTCCTAATCGTTAAAAAAGACAGAAATCAAAATCTGTAATCTAATACATATTTTAAATTAATGTAGGCCGTAGAAAATGTTACTTATATTCTTTAGAGGAAAAAATAGTTACTGAGTACTACAGACACATTGTATACTGAATCTTTTTAATGATTTCAGATATATCTTACTGCTGCTGTTTAACAACTAAGACAGCGACTAAGCACTACACTTCCTCACTCCACCTGCAGAGAGATTGGAAAGAGAATCAGAGGAGTAAAAGTAAGAAAACTTGTGAGTTGAGATAAAGGCAATTTAATAGGCAAAGCTAAAGATTTATGCACAAGCAAAGCAAAACACAGATTTCATTCATTATTTCCCATTGACAGGCAGATGTTCTACCATCTCCACAAGAGCAGGGTTCCATCATGCATAACGTTACTTGGGAAGACAGACACTGTAACTGTGAACATCATCCCCTTCTTCCTTCATCCTCCAGCTTTGCATACTAAGCATGACATCATATGGTGTGGGACATCCCTTTGGTCAATTAGATGTCAGTCATCCCAACTTCCTTTCCCAGCTTCTTCTGCACTGGTGGGATGCTGTGAGAAGCAGAAAAGGGCTTGACTCTCTCTAAGTACTGCTCAGTAATAACCAAAACATCTGTATTACCAAAATCCAAAACCTAGCCTTGTACCAGCTGCTGTGAAGAAAATTAACTACTCCAGTGAAAACCAGCACAGCCTCCAACTCTTATTCCATATCATGCTCATTCCATGTTGTGCTAAAATATCACACTGTCCAGTACAACCTCATTAACCACCTTTCCACGCTTTGATTTGAAACACAATTATAATTCCTTTTGTTTGTAGCTTGCCCCTATAAAATGCCACAAAAATGTAGACAAATATGTCTTTTGAGTCTTTAGTCCATGACTTCTGGCTCCACCTCTCAAAAGTCTTTCAAGGCATCAGGGATGATGTGAAGTTTACTCAGTCAACAGAGCGAGATCGGGCTTCTGTGCAGTGTGATGGGCATATGACATTGAATGCAGAAGAAAGATGGTATATAGTGTTGAATTGTTACATACTATAGTCAAATCTGGCTCCCTTACTACTGTGCTTTGCTCACTTTTATCAAGGTTCATTAAGGTTTCATTAATTTGGCTGATTTTTATTGTAATACCATTGATATAGCATATAATAACTGTAGTAGTAATAACAGACAGTGGCAGAGTTACAAACAATTATCATACAATTTGATTCCTTGACTATTCTTGCCCAAAATCAAATCTGCTTGAAGCAGACATTGGACTTGCCCATCCTACTGCATCATCTCCCACATACATCCAGGTCCCTGAGGGAAAGCAGTCCTGTAAATGAGTTTGCCTTTGTAGGAGGCAGGAGTGAAACAAACTGTCTTCTCCAACACATTATTTAGGTGCACTAAGGAGATTTTATGCTTTTAGAGCATGCAAAAGTTTTGAATGTGCAGGGATAATGTCATGGTTTAGCAAGGAGTTGCTTTTGCTTAGTAACAGGGGGAGCGGGTTGCAGTGAAGACCCGGTAAAAGTTTTTTAGACTCTCCCCCGACTCCTGGGTTCAGACCCACCCCCCGGCCTGGCTGGGCCAATCTGACGCCTCTGCGGTCACTATTTAGGGACGGAAATTTGAAGTGCCAAGCAGGAGGTGTAAGAGTGGTACAGGATGGAGGCGACCATGCAGACCCCAC
>WBNH01008591.1:239754-283157 GCA_013401255.1 Urocolius indicus
TTTTGGGGTTTTATGTTTTAGTTGGTATTAAATTGTTTTCTGTTTTCTTCCCCAAGCTGAGTAGCCTGGTCTGTTTTGTCCTGCACATTAAGCGGCAATTAAGCCCTCCCTGCCCTTTAGCAATCCTCAAGTCTTCGGTACTTGAGGCTAATCGTGGTCTTTTGTTCCCTGATGGGCCTAAACCACGACAGATAACTTGATTGATAGATCCCCTACTGTTATCTAGCCAGGTAGCATTTTCTAAATGCATTACCAACATTTGAAGGTCCTGTCAATCCTTTGTCTCAGTGTAGTCTTTAACACTCCATTGTACCCTTTGATTTTCCAGAAGACTAGTGCATGATATATGATGTTATATATCCACTCAATGGCATGCTTTTTTGTCCAGGTATCTATGAGATTGTTTTGGAAATTAGTCCCATTTTCTGACTCGTTCTTCTCTGAGATGTCATGTTGTCATAAATCTTGCTTTTCAAGGCCTAGGATAGTGTTTTGGACAGCAGCATGTGTCATGGTTTGACATGACAGCTGAGTCCAGTAAGGGGGAAGGGGCTGTACAGATGATTTCTGTAAGAAGTTGCTCGAAACTCTCCCCAACTCTGAGCCAGATCCACTTCTGGGGCTGAGTCAATTAGATACCTCCATGATCACTTTTTAAGAAGAAGCTGGAAGAGTAGGGTTCTTCCTTCTTTCTTCTGTCCCTTCCTTCTTTCCCAGCTGGTGGTGGTGCAAGGAGTAGGAAGAGAGAGAGAAGCAACCATGTGAACCCCAAGGTCAATGAGGGAAAAGAGAAGGAGGTGTGCTGGAGCAGAGACTCCCCTGCATCCTGTGGAGAGAACTGGTGAAGCAGAGATTTGTTTGCATTTCATTAAAGTCTCCACATCAGGGACAGTGACCATGCCTGGATGAGGACATGTCCTGTGTGAGGCACCCCATATTCACAGAAGCTATAACTGTGCTGAAGAACCCACACCAAAGAAGCTTGTTAAAATTATGGTCAGAAGAGGCCATGTCTCGTGGGAGGGAACCTGTATCTGCAGAAACTTCAACTATGGGGAAGAATCCACACCAGAGATGTTCATTAAGCACTGCATCCTATGTGAGGGACCCTGGAACAGCAGAAATTGTAGCTGCTGGGAAGAACCCACATCAGAGAAGTTTGTTAAGGACTGTGTCCCGGGGAAGGGACCCCATAACAGAGCATGGGAAGAATGCCAGAAATTGTCCTCCTCTGAGAAGACAGAAGTGGCAGAGACCATCTGTGAGAGGAGAGACTGACCACATCCTCCATTCCTTGTGCCCCTGAGCCATTGAGTGGGGAGGAGGTAGAGATATCAGGAGCAGTGAGCTAGGCCTAAGAAGAAAGGAGAGATGAGGCAGGGAGATGAATGCTCGTTGTATTTTTCTCAATCATCCTACTCTCTTTTTACTTTTTATTCTGTTCTGTTTCTTGTAGGTAGTAGGATAAACTTCCCTTGCTTTCCCCTCTAAGTCGAATAGTGGAATCTGTTTTGCATGCATGTGATGGTTTTGCGCAGCTGGGACAAGGGAAAAAACAATCATGACTGCATGTGGCACAGTACATGTTTCCAGCAATCTGGTGATTGCTTCTACCATTGTATATAAGCACATTCTGCTTACCTTGGTGAGATTGTGGGAATGTGACATCATCTGTCAGGCTTGCCCATATATATATATATATTTCAGCCACTGTCCTCCATAATAAGAGTATTTAAGTGCTTGGCATGCTAACTGTGACACATGTTTATAATTCATAGATAACTTGTGTAATAGTATCCATGGTCAAGTTGACCCCTTCGTCATGAGCCCATCTCTTCTCTGATGGTCTGAGGTGTTATGGGCTCACAAAGTTATAAGTAACTCACCCTTATGTTGCTAATGCAAATCCACCTAAGCCACTTTGGTCTTAGTGGTCTGATCTAACTGTGGGTTGTGTTGAAGTTCTTCAGTGGCCTGACTCTTGCATACAAGGGCATCTAGACATACTTCTATAGATGTACTTCTACAACCACATTCTCTAGCTGGGTGGGTTTACTTCCGTGCTGCCAGTTGTTCTGCTTCTATTATTATAACCACCCCCAAAGGGCATTTGCCACTATCAATGAGTCAGAATAGAGATAAGATATTGGCCACTTTTCTCAATCAACAAAATTTAAAACCAAGAGGATGGCTTTCACCTCTGCAAACTGACTTGCAGAGACTTCATCTTTCACAGTTTCTGCAGTTTGTTATATATGATTCTATACAGCAGCTTGCCACCTTTGATACTTTCTCACAATGAGAAAGAAATCATCAGTAAACAGGGAAAATTTCCTATTATTTTTTGGCAGATTGTTATACAGTGGGGCCTTTTCAGTACATGTCACATCCTCCTCTAGCAATATTCCAAGATCTTTGCTTCTGACAAGTCCATCTTTGCCTTCTTTGCCTCTGTCTATAATGGCCCAAATTCCAGAAGAAGTCAGGTTAAAGGATGATGTTTTTTTAATTCATAAGGACTGGCTTAAATATTAGTTGAGAAATCTGGATGAACATAAGTCCATGGGTCCCAATGGGATGCACTCACAGGTGCTGAGGGAGCTGGCGGAAGTCATTGCTAAACCACTCTCCATCATTTTCATTAAGTTGTGGAGAACAAGAGAGGTGCCTGAGAACTGGAGGAAAGCAAATGTCACTCCAGTCTTCAAAAAAAGTAAGAAAGAAGACTCAGGTAACTATGTACTGGTCAATCTGACCTCCATCCCTGAAAAGGTGATGGAATAAATTATCCTGGGTGCTGTCTCCAGGCATTTAAAGAACAAGAGAGTCATTAGGAGCAGTCAACATGGCTTTGCCAATGCAATGCCATGTTTGACCAAACTGATAGCCTCTTATGAAGACGTAAACATATGGATAGATGTTGGTAGTGCAGTGGATGTAGTTTCTCTTGATTTCAGTAAAGCATTTGACATCGTCTCCCAGAGCATCAAAACTGAGAAAATGTGGGCTGGATGATCAGGTAGTGAGGTGGATTGTTAGCTGATTGAAGGGAAGAAGGCAGAGAGTTATGATCAATGAGGCAGGGTCTAGCTGGAGGCTTGTATCTAGTGGATGCCCTCAGGGGTCAATGCTGGGACCAATACTGTCTCAGCCAGTGGCATCCTGGGATGTATTAGAAAGGCTGTGGGTAGCAGGTTGAGAGAGGTTTTCATCCTTCTCTACTCTGCCCTGGTGAGACTGCACCTAGAATATTGTGTCCAGTTCTGGGCCCCTCAGTTCAAGAAGGAAAAAGAGCTGATAGAGAAAGTTCAGTGCAGGGACATAAAGATGGTTGAGTGAAGCATCTCCCTTATGATGAAAGGCTGAGGGAGATGGCAGCTCTTTAGCCTGGAGGAGACTGAGGGGTGATCTCATCAGTGTTTACAAATAATTACAGGATGGGTGTCAGAAGGATGAAGCCAGGCTCTTCTCAGTGATGTGCAATGATAGAACATGAGGCAATGGGTACAAACTGGAACACAAGAGGTTCCAAAGAAATACAAGAAAAAATTTCTTCACTGTGATGGTGATGAAGCACTGGAACAAGATGCCCAGATGGGTTGTTGAGTCTCCTCCTCTGGGAACATTCAAAACCTACCTGCATGTGTTCCTGTGTGACCTACTCTAGGTCGTCGTGCTCTAGAAGGAGAGTTGGACTTGATGATCTTTTGAGGTCCCTTCCAACCCTTACGATTCTGTGATTCTGTGAAACTGTGATAATCACTTTCAAAATTCTTGGGTGACGGGTTTTCTGTTTGAATGCACTGTGTGATCTGTAACAACCCATTTACTCCAAGTAGCACAAGTTTCATGGTGTGTAGAGCTGATCCTCTCTTTGAAAATCCATCCCAATATCAGCATCTGGGGTGCCAAGCGTACCTGTGCTTCAGTTTCAACCACCTCTGAAGCAGTTCAAACTCTTTGAAATGCTGCCAATGTCTCTTTTTCATTTGGAGCATAGCAAGCCTCAGATCGTTTATATAATGGACTTCAAAAGCCAAGGGATTGGCCTGGTGCTTTCTGTTAGAGGCTCCAGGTAGGGCACATTTCTAGCATCTTGACGTGCCTTGACTGGTCTAAGGGCTACTCTTGTTTAATTTCTTCAAAAGCTTGTTATTGCTTAGGGCCTCATTTATAATAGTTTTTCTTCTGGGTCACTGATAGAGAGGACTTACAATCAGACTGTAGTTTGGAATGTGCATTCTTCAAAAACCCACAATGCTTAAGAAAACTTGTGTTTCCTTTTTTCTAGTTTCTGGACATATAGCTGCCATTTTGTCGATCACAGCCATGAGGACCTGACAACATGATTCTTTTATTCTGTGATTTTACTCCTGAAAACTGGACCTCCTCTGCAGATTACTTAATCCTACTTCAGGCTTTTTACTACCAAGCTGGCCAAACAACTCACTGTTATTGGTCCCTCTTTGTCTTTCAAGTTCATTACTACTAATGAGTTGGCATGTGACGATGGTTCACTTGGTACAAACTTCTGCACATGAGTCATATGCATTGTACTTCATCTAGAGTTTTTGGTAACTGCAGCACCTGGGTCATAATAAACCAGCTCTGACATGGCTAATTCCCTCAAGTGCTAGCTACTTGTCTTCATGGTGGTCCACTTGCGTGTATGACATACATCTTTGAAGGGATATCCTTCCCTCAAGTCAGACAGAAGTGACTTGCTAAAACTGAGAGCTTATGTCTTCTGCTGAATTGCTTTGTCAATGCCTCCTTCTTCTTACAGGTATCCTAGCTGTCTGTCTTCTCTACCCTCCAATTCCACATTACTGACCCTATTATCCCAGCATCAGAGCTGCCAGGTAATGTGCTCTTCTGGACAACAGTAATTACCTCTGGTTCTAGCTCTTCCTCATGTTGATCCTGGTTAATCTCCATCCCTTAATAAGCAAAATTACTCTTTTGTATATTTCTTCTTGTGTATAGGAGCAACTAATACATTCAGGGGTCAGTTCTCTGGTTCAGCTGCAGTGCCTGCTGTGGGGATTGGAGTAATCATAGTGACTGTTATAGGAATTGAAGTAGTTGCAGTGATTGTCATTTTGTTGTCAGATTCAGACGGTCATGTCTTCCTCTCATGTAATGTTTAATAGGGCTCATCAGACATGGGTCAGGCCCCAGCACGCTGCAGGGATTTATGTTTGTATGGAATTTCCCAGGTAACAGCATACTTTCTTCAAATATTTCACTAGTTTTTAAGGATTGTGCTTTTGTTCAGGTGTGAAGTTCCAAAACATTAGAAGCATCCACTGTCCTAGATTCTTGCCCATGCCACTCGTAACTCTCCAGCCTTGGGACAGATCTCTGGGTGATACTTTTAAATAATTATTTAACACTAAACAAGGCCTGATCCACATTCAGGAACACACTAGCTCTTAACAACATGACCATATTGTTCCCAGTATCCCAAGGATATTAAAAATTCTGAAGAGCTATTGTAACGAGCCTGGAAGAGAAGGAGAAGGTGAAGGAAGGTGTCTCCCTATAGATTGGCTTTCTGAGGAGAAAAGGTAGAGTCTAATTAATAATAGTTTCTGAGAAGCAGCTCCTGAAGTATGGATATGACAGCAATGCTGAGTACAAATACCGGATTAGTCACATGACTGGTAATTTTATCATACCATAAGTCAGTGTTACATAGTACAGCAAAGAGATAACCTTAATACACCTACCATTGATGATAAGCAGGGAACATATGTCCGACAAGTTGTTACATAACACAACTCTGAATCAAAGTACCACAGTTCTTGGAGTTAATAAATCAATGTTGTGACCAGCAGCTATTAAACTACTACTGAAGAAAAGACAGGGACAAAAACCTGAGGGGTGAATGATAAGGGAGGGGTTGATGAGAAATAAATCTGATCAGACAGACTAATCGATAGGGATATGTGAGAGTGTCATAAGGTTTATTCCTATGAGGTTATCTAGGGCCTTGTCAATTGGGACGCTGAGGGAGAAAAAGGTGAAAAATGAAACAAAATATACCAAGATACAGACACAACAAAGCAAGCATGAAGGAAATGACAAGAAACAAACCTCACAGTTAATGATGTGCTATCTGGAAACCACAGGACAACAATTTCAGGTAGATCAATCCGGACTTTGTCACTGATAAGATCATAAACGAGAAACACCTCAGACCAAGAGGAGTGTGGGAATCAATTGAGCTGTGCAGACTCATGTGGTATATGCAGAGATGAACAAAGAGGAGGCAGACAGAAAGGGGTAAAAAAGGGACTAGTGTAATATGGGGCCAGTAAGCATATTTGTCTAGCTGAGCCCTGCAGCTGGTTGCCAGTCAGTCCTGTCATCTTATATCTTCTTATAAAATAATTTCTTAGATATCTCTCTGCATAATTTCACTCTCTGTCATTGCATATGCACGTGTACTGCAGGGACTAAGTACCAACTACTGGTAAAAACTGTGTGTGTGAGTGAAAACTGTGACAGCTACTGGAGTCAGACAGGAGTATTGACACCCCTGGCCTATGGTGCCTGCTACTGGAGTGGGTGGAGATCAGTATCTACATTTTCCCCAAATTGGGTGTATAATGGATATGTGTGTGTTTCAAACTAATAAACGTTAAGTTGGACTTAACAGTAAGTAAAGAGTTCTTGAGTCCAGGCCAGATGATCAGGGTACACTCAGGGGGAACTTGCAAATGTGGAGTGCATGAAGGAAGAGTGTGAGTGCTGCATGTTTGACAGCAAACACAGAGCATGGACTAGCTAATGAGTTGGGGATGCACAAATTGGGTAAGGGAACCTGAGAACCAGGCAGGAGTTCCAGGTGGGCAAAAGGTCTGTGAAAGTACTGAAAGGATATGTGTTTGTGTGCTTGTGAGCCTGGAGAGTGATGTGTGTGTGCCTTATCAGTGACTTTTAGCCTCTCCAGCCAAAGACAAGGAAGGGATTTGGCTGTCCTTGTGATTTATTTGAGTTCTGTATGTAGGTGCTGCTGAAAGCAGCATCTTACATGTATAGCCAACTGTGTCAGTGTCCTCTGTGTTGTATGTGTCTCTGGGACATATACTCAGCTTTGCTACAGGCTGAGCCTGCATACAGAAAAGTGTCAGCCAGACTTCTGAGCCTAGTCAGAGGTCTCAGGTTCCCAGGCACCAGATTGGGCTTCAGTGACCAGGCAGGAGGATCCTGGGCCAGAGCAGCTGTGGGAGGCATCTCTGCTTTCTTATATCACTTAACATCATGGATACCACAATAATTGATCATAATCCTTTAAGGCAATGTATTACTCTTTAATATTTTGAAATTTTGAAACTTGAGGAGAAAAATTCACCAAAATTCACATGGAAAAATATTTCTGCCACTGCTAGACAAGGAGTAATTGCAGTGGACACTGATATCCAATGCTAGGCAAGGCAGAAAGCTGAAATTTTGAATTGTGAAAAACAAAGCTCTTTCATCCATTGAACTGATCTCCAAAACCATATTTGAAGTATGGTTTTGCCCAGGCATTTCTAAGGCATTACTGTTGACAGACTCTATACACTGAAGTTACAGTTTTATTCCAGGCACACTGGGTTTAATCCTCAAGCATTTTGTACTTACAGAAACTGCACTTCTTCTGTTATACAAGTATGCTTTATTACTGTATATATTTAAAGCCACTTTATTTCGGTGGTTTTAGAAATGAAATCTATGTCAATTTGTCTTATTCCTGCATGAAAAGTAAAATAAACTCAGTTAACATAAGGCAGTTTTTTCCTGCATTTACAGCATTTACATAAGGTTAAATTGCTATAACTACCTCAAACAAGGAAAAGCCACATCTAAATGTGTGTTTAATGCTAAAAAAGTTGCGTACATATTATATTGAAACAAGTATTTTTTATGAAATAAAAATGTTTATACATATGTAACCTGAAACCAAGGCAAGGAAGATCTTCAGGTACAGTATTTTCCGAAAGGAACTGGCTGCTCATGCTTTGGACAAGCGTACATGTCACTGGGTTAAAAAAATTGACTGCATGGCTGGACCAAAAGAGTTATGATAATGAAGTTAATTCCAGGTGATGATCGATCATTAGTGATGTTCCCCAGGGCTCAGTGGTGGGTCCTGCTCTGTTAAATACCATTATCAATAATCTGGATGAGGGAATTGAGTGCATCTCTTGTAAACTTGCATGGGACACCAAGCCGTGAGGGAGTGCTGATAGCAAGACATCAGAGGCCTCAGGTTCCCAGGCACCAGACCTGCTTCTATACACGGAACCTGGACAAGCTGCATAGGTGGGCTGAGGCCAAATATACAATGTTTAATAAGTCCAAGTGCCAGGTCCTGCACTTTGGCCAAAACCTGATGTAACACTACGGACTTGGGACAGAGTGACTGAAAAGCTGTCTGGCATGGTTTGGCCCAGCTAGCACAGCAGCACCATGACAGTCTCTCGCTCTGTGCCCCCATTCACCCCCACCCTCGTTAGGATGGCAGAGGCCCCATCGAAATGTGAAAAAAAAAAGATAAGCAAGGTTGTTGTGCATTAAAAAAAGGGCAGGGAGGGCTCACTGCCAATTACGGTTCCGGGCAAAACAAACTCCAGCACTCGATTAGAGAGGGAAGTAGGAAAGTTTATTCTACAAGAAACAGAATGGAATAAAAGCAAAAAGGGAGTAGGATGATGAGAAAACCAGCACTTTAAGATCTCCCTCCCCCATCCCTCCTTTCTTCTCGGGCCCAGCTCACTGCTCCCAATATCTCTACCTCCTCCCCTCTCAATGGCTCAGGGCGGCAGGGAATGGGGGATGTGGTCAGTCTCTCACAGATGGGCTCTGACGCTTCTTTCTTCTCAGATGAGGGTGAGTCCTGGCATTCTTCCCCTGCTCCAACACGGGGTTCCTCCCTTGAGACACAGTCCTTGACAAACATCTCTGGTGTGGGTTGTTCCCAGCAGCTGCGGCTTCTGCTGCTACAGGGTCCCTCACACGGGCCACAGTTCTTGGTGAACATCTCTGGTGTGGATTCTTTGCCACGGTTGCACTTTCTGCAGTTATAGGGTCCCTCTCTCAGGACAAGGCCTCTTCTGGCCATAAGTTTGATAAGCTGCTTTGTTGTGGGTTCCTTCCCACACTTACAGCTGTGGATATTGGGTCCCTCCTTCGGGACACGGCTTGCTCTGGCCATAGTTACTTTCCATGGCTCAAGGCCCTTAATGAAAAGAATCGCTGTCCCTGGTCCAAGGTCAACTTTATCAAAATGAGTCTCTGCTGCTGATGCAGAGTTTTTAAAGAAATGAAAATAACTCTCAGTTTCACCAGTTCTCTCCACGGAATGCAGGAAAGTCTCTGCTCTGGTACATCTCCTCCTCTCTTTCATCACTGATCTTGGAATTTGCATGGTTCTCTCACTGTTCTTACTCCTTGCACCACCACCAGCCAGAAGAAGAAGAAGAAAGGACAGAAGAAGGAAGAAGCAGGAAGAAGATGGAGGAAGAAACCTTCTCTTCCGGCTTCTTCTTAAAAAGTGATCATGGAGGTGTCTAATTGGCTCAGCCTCAGAAGTGGCTCAGAGCTGGGGAGAGTTGTGAGCAACTTCTTATAGAAGCCATCTTTACAGTCCCTTCCTCTTTACCAGAAAAGTCTTTCATATCAAACCGTGACACTGTCTTGCAGAAAAGGACTTGGAGGTGTTAATGGACAGCCAGCTGAACGTGAGCCAGTAGTGTGTCCAGGTGGCCAAGAAAGCCACTAGCATCCTGGTTTATTTCAGGAATGGTGTGGCCAACAGGACTGGGAAGTGATTGTCCCCCTGTACTCAATGCTGGTGATGCCAAATCTCAAATACTGTGTTCAGTTTTGGGCCTCTCACTACAAGACATTGAGGTGCTGGAATGTGTCCAGAGACAGGCAACAAAGTTTATGGAAGGTCTAGAGAACAAGTCTTACAAGGAGAGGCAGAGGGAACTGGAGTTGTTTAGCCTGGAGAAGAGGTGGATGAGGGGAGACCTTATAAGTATCTACAACTACTTGAAAGGGAATTGTAGCAAGATGGATGTCAGACTCTTTTCCCAAGTAACAAGTGACAGGTCACGACAAAATGTCTTCAAGTTGCACTAGCTGAGAATTAGATTTAATGTTAGAAAAAAAAATCATCATTGAAAGGGTTTTCAAACACTTATACAGGGTGCTCAGGGAAATAGTGTAGTCACCATCCATGAAGTTATTTAATTGATGTGTAAATGTGGCACCTGGGGATATGGCCTAGTGGTAGACTTGTCAGTGTTAGGTTAGTGGTTAGACTTGATGATCTTAACATCTTTCCAACCTAAATGATTCTATGATTCTATGTTTCTATACTGAATACCTCTCAGAAATATCTCACCTATCAATACATTAAATCCTGATGTACATGGCATGGCTCTGCAAAATTTCTGCAACAGTAATATTCACATTAATTTGTTTATGTTCTTGGGTAAGTACCATAATTAAGGCGTTTTTCCAGTGAATAAGTAATCTTAAGGCATTCCCAGAACATTAAATATCTATCATCCTAAATATCTATCAATAATCTCTTCTATCTGAACTAGAAATATACTAATCAAAAGAATATTCATGTCAGTAAAAAATGCCTCGTGATGGGTACTAGTGTCACTGTTTCTGACCTGTTAAGGAGTCCTTAAGGCATTTTCTTTATTTAGCCAAATGGACCTTTAAGGAAAAACAAAATGGAAGCCTTTTTGTCTTACTTCAAACTGTATGGGTCTGGGTGGTTCTTAACATTGTTTTTTTAATTCATAATTCACTAGTTGCTTGGAGCAAGCATTTGTTTTCTTGGATCTTATGGAAACTGTGCTGATAGCTTTGAGCTTTTTGCCAAATGAAATGGAATCAAAAACAACTACCAGAGATAATGGGCTAGATCCTAAGCGGTTTCACATTGTTATTCTTCTTGTGGAATCCTTGGAGCTGTCCTAATTTACCAAAGCTTATGATTATCTCAAAATTGACATAATTCTTTGAGTTATCCCAAAAATACATCTTTGAGGGATGGTGTCTCTTCTGTGTTTCTTTGTGGGACATGTGTTTGGGTGTTTGTGTGTTTGATGTCTTGTTGTGGGATGAAATATCTTTGTTGATTCCCAAAATCCATAATAATACAAAAGGTAATGATACAGTGCTTGGCTTACTTTTAAAATAAATGTAAAAAGTAACACATATCCCTTTAGAAATAATACTAAGAGTGTAATACTTGGTTAGTCTCTTTTACTTAAGCCAGGCTAGGATGAGTAGGGCAGAAATTTTGCTGGATTAGCACTGAAAGGAAAATTGTAGTATTTACTAGAAGATAGGGAATACCTTTGGTGACTTCAGTCACATACAAAGTGATAGAAGTTCTCGGGGGAATTCCTAACTTACTTGTTCTTAAGATTTATGGATAATGTACTGTCTGTAAAGTATACCCATTGCTTGCACAAACATTTATATAACATCTTTCAGCCTAGAGCTGCCATTCACATTTGTTTTCTTTCATGAAATAACCTGTATGTTAAAAATTTTGGTAACAATCTTGTTTTTACTTCCTTACTACATTTGAGTTCCCGTGTTGTGGTTGTTTTGGTGTGTTTTCTTACTTTACTGTATGATTAAATGACAAGGAAAAACATTTTTCACATTGCTATTGGAAGATAACCATATGTAAGTTTTTAATTCTTCTGAAATCCCAAGTGTTTTGTTTTGGAAGGGAGAAACATATTAGAAATCCACTCTTTATATCAATTCAGTGTTTGATAAATGTTTAATGATGACCTTGGTTGAAGCAGAGTGAATCCACTGGTTGTTACTGGAGAAGATGGTAAGCAACGCTTTTTTTCTTTTATCTCAGGAAAACAGTTGTCAGAATTTGAATAAAGCTGTTGTATTCACATCCTTCATTAGGCTAAAGATCCTTCAAAAACCAGAAAATTTTCCATATTCTTCACGAGATAGATTAGAACTTGAAAAACACGGTCTAGGGGTACAGGTTATCAAGTGCAATAGACAGGATTAATGTGAAGAATGAAGTTGATTTTTTAATTACTAAGGACCTAAATAATAGAAACTTTCTTACTTTGGAGCTGTATGAAAAAGAAAAACCCAAACAGTGGCTGTTTCTATAGACAAAGTAGAACTCAGTACTTGCAAGAGATTAAAGAAAGCTTGGCATTATCATCAGCCAATAAAAGGAAACTTCTAGTAATTATAATAATAATAACAACAATAGTTGTTTTTATAATTATAATTTAGACTAAACAAGTGTCTTTACTTCCTAAATATAATGAACATTGACTGGTAATGTGCATTTCCAGTGGGCATATAAAGAAAAGAGGATCAAAGTAAGACCAAGCCAATTGCTATCATTGGGAAATTTTGTTGATCACTTATAATTCAACAGAAAGAAAGCTGAAGCAGATATTCCTCTTCTAAATTAATTGTCAGTCAATTGTCACCTAACTCAGTAAAACAAAGTTAAGTAAAGCTGCTGACTTAAGGATTTCTTGCACCCATGCATAGTTAGAATGCTGTTGTTTATGCTTCAACCTTATATTAGGTGAAAGTTGATTACAATCAAGTAAAAACTGAACAATGGAAACGTGATTTCTCCTGAGCTAGGATCACTTTAGGCAAAAAAAAAAAAAAAAAAAAAGTGGAATACAACTTGACAGATTTCTGACTGTGTGGTTTTAAGGTCCAATGAATTAGATCCACTTCCAGGTACCTTTAAAACTTGCTGTCTCAATGGTATGAGGATAGGACAATCCACATAAGTCTGCAATGACAGTGGCAAGCTCCTCTTACTAACTTTTGTTATCTTTTACTGCAATGAAGGCAAAAGGTTTGAATCCTTTATGAATGTCAGGACCTCAATAGACTCCTAGGGAGGATGCTGTCATAATGCAATTGCAACACCTCTGTCAGCTGCAATAAACATCTTCTATGGGTGAACTCTGATGGATTTGGTTACAGTGGAGCCACAATGCCATTCACCAAATGTATCCTACAAACAGTGCATGATGTGACTATACTTCAAGGACTAAAATCCTACTAGTTCATAATATGAATTATTTCATATGCCCAGACCAAGGTGACATAAATTCAATGTTTTTGAATTAAGTGTTATAGAAAGTGACCTTTGCATCATTAAAGAAATAAAGAATAAGAATATTAAGAAATTAAGGTGCTATCCAAAATATAACAAAAATATGCCAGTAAACAATTTTACCAACACCTATCAGCTGCCCAACAATATGAAAAGTAAAATACATTCATGCTTAAAAACTCAGAAAAAAGCTGAAAAGGAAGCAAAATACTGTAATTTCCAAACACAAAGTAAAGACTTAAACGAAAATGGCTATGGATTATCTAGCAGTAATATTATACAGATATTCAAGGAATTCTCCCTTTTGGGAAAAGTGCAGTTAATGACTATGTGTTTAAAGTAGTCTTAGAAAGAAATAGCATTTAACTGAGATTCAGGATTTAAAAAAAAAATGCTAAAAGTACTTGCAAAACCTGTCTGGTTTTTTGATTGGATTCTAGTTTTATATGTTTTTTCTCCTTCTGGAGGAGGGATGTGATTAGTTTTTAAATAATATTCCAATAATCTTGTTAAACTTCCTTATAAATCAATAGCAGTTAATTTTCCAGAGTGTTTTCTCAGAGGTTGGACACCCAGATCACCAAAAGTACAAACAGAAGCAATTTACATTTGACTTTCAAACCCAACTGACAGGTGAAATCTATATAAAGGGTGCTTCACAGAGTTAATTGTCAATGTAGAGAAGTCTCGCTGGTTTCAGCCTTACATTCACAATTAATGAGCCACGGGTTTCTGACTGGTGTTAAATTAGACCCAGGCTAATTTCATACTAGTCAAAAATCTGGTGTGAAATTAACCAGGGTCTAATTTAACATAAGATCTTGAACTGCAGGAACAATTCATATGCTTCAGTACAACTTGAAAGTGTAACAGTCTCGATCCNAAGGAAACTTCTAGTAATTATAATAATAATAACAACAATAGTTGTTTTTATAATTATAATTTAGACTAAACAAGTGTCTTTACTTCCTAAATATAATGAACATTGACTGGTAATGTGCATTTCCAGTGGGCATATAAAGAAAAGAGGATCAAAGTAAGACCAAGCCAATTGCTATCATTGGGAAATTTTGTTGATCACTTATAATTCAACAGAAAGAAAGCTGAAGCAGATATTCCTCTTCTAAATTAATTGTCAGTCAATTGTCACCTAACTCAGTAAAACAAAGTTAAGTAAAGCTGCTGACTTAAGGATTTCTTGCACCCATGCATAGTTAGAATGCTGTTGTTTATGCTTCAACCTTATATTAGGTGAAAGTTGATTACAATCAAGTAAAAACTGAACAATGGAAACGTGATTTCTCCTGAGCTAGGATCACTTTAGGCAAAAAAAAAAAAAAAAAAAAGTGGAATACAACTTGACAGATTTCTGACTGTGTGGTTTTAAGGTCCAATGAATTAGATCCACTTCCAGGTACCTTTAAAACTTGCTGTCTCAATGGTATGAGGATAGGACAATCCACATAAGTCTGCAATGACAGTGGCAAGCTCCTCTTACTAACTTTTGTTATCTTTTACTGCAATGAAGGCAAAAGGTTTGAATCCTTTATGAATGTCAGGACCTCAATAGACTCCTAGGGAGGATGCTGTCATAATGCAATTGCAACACCTCTGTCAGCTGCAATAAACATCTTCTATGGGTGAACTCTGATGGATTTGGTTACAGTGGAGCCACAATGCCATTCACCAAATGTATCCTACAAACAGTGCATGATGTGACTATACTTCAAGGACTAAAATCCTACTAGTTCATAATATGAATTATTTCATATGCCCAGACCAAGGTGACATAAATTCAATGTTTTTGAATTAAGTGTTATAGAAAGTGACCTTTGCATCATTAAAGAAATAAAGAATAAGAATATTAAGAAATTAAGGTGCTATCCAAAATATAACAAAAATATGCCAGTAAACAATTTTACCAACACCTATCAGCTGCCCAACAATATGAAAAGTAAAATACATTCATGCTTAAAAACTCAGAAAAAAGCTGAAAAGGAAGCAAAATACTGTAATTTCCAAACACAAAGTAAAGACTTAAACGAAAATGGCTATGGATTATCTAGCAGTAATATTATACAGATATTCAAGGAATTCTCCCTTTTGGGAAAAGTGCAGTTAATGACTATGTGTTTAAAGTAGTCTTAGAAAGAAATAGCATTTAACTGAGATTCAGGATTTAAAAAAAAAATGCTAAAAGTACTTGCAAAACCTGTCTGGTTTTTTGATTGGATTCTAGTTTTATATGTTTTTTCTCCTTCTGGAGGAGGGATGTGATTAGTTTTTAAATAATATTCCAATAATCTTGTTAAACTTCCTTATAAATCAATAGCAGTTAATTTTCCAGAGTGTTTTCTCAGAGGTTGGACACCCAGATCACCAAAAGTAAAAAAAAGAAGCAATTTACATTTGACTTTCAAACCCAACTGACAGGTGAAATCTATATAAAGGGTGCTTCACAGAGTTAATTGTCAATGTAGAGAAGTCTCGCTGGTTTCAGCCTTACATTCACAATTAATGAGCCACGGGTTTCTGACTGGTGTTAAATTAGACCCAGGCTAATTTCATACTAGTCAAAAATCTGGTGTGAAATTAACCAGGGTCTAATTTAACATAAGATCTTGAACTGCAGGAACAATTCATATGCTTCAGTACAACTTGAAAGTGTAACAGTCTCGATCCTATTACAATTTCCTTTTTTTTTTTTTTTTTTTTTTTTTTAAGGTCATCTTTTATGAAAGAGCACAGGACCTTGGAGCTGAAATACATTCTGCTTCTATTTAACTAATCGTTTTAATAATGCTCCTTAATGTAGCAAGTAATAGCAGTATAATGAGAAAGAAGGGTGTATTCTCGAATTAAAAGAAGGCATATTCAGAGGATAATTACAGTTCACAGTATATAAAACACAGGGTTTCTTAAGTTTCTTACTCACTTGTTTCTGTGGCTGTAACAGTTATGTTGTGCCAAGAAGCTATCTCTCGGTCCAGAGGTTTAGTTGTAATGATTGTTCCATTGTGTTCATTGATGCTGAACAATCTCTTTAAACGTATGCTGTGGACAATGGAGTACCTGCATCAAAAAAAGTAAAGAGATTCCTTAATATTGAAATGTTCCATCAGAGGCAAGGACACAGAAAGCTATTGTCAGTCGAGAAAGGAGAGCTGTGCATATATACATATAAATGTGTGATACAACAACTCAGAAATATGAAAAATATACACTGATAAACATTTAAAATTCACTGCTGCTGAGATCAAAGTTCTTCTTTTCATAAAACTAAATATGTCTCAGATCTATATTAATGTGAACTGAATCTGAAATGCATTATTCATTCTTACTTCTAAGTCAGGCTCACAGTAGGTAAATGACTTCATTGAAAAGAAACAGCAAAAGTGCCACTTGTGAAATGAGTAATACTAACAGCTAAGTGGAAGTATAATGGCAAATCTATTTTTATTATTGCTGACATGCTCTGATGCCAAGGGAATGGGCATTATAAAGAAGGATAGACAACTATCTCTAATGAGATGATGCCTAAGCAGGGTATAAAATCTTAATGCAGGAAATGACTGCAAACTAGACCAGTGTTTCTCAGTCTTCACTGGAAAGGCCATGGTTGCTGTGTCCATTCGTGGACACGTACACACACACGCACATACATCAATAACCCTCATAGAATCATAAAGTCTAAACATTGGTCACAGGTTAGAGATGGACTGAAGAATACAAAAAATATATTGATTCAAATGGAAAGGATATTTACTAATGTTTCTCATGATACGTTAGAACATATGTCACAGGTCATAGCAGAGTTCATTTCATGGAAATAAAATCTGTTTGAAGAGCTGCAAGGTTCTTACCATTGCAGTTTTGAATTCCTACATGCAACTATTGCCTCTTTTATTGTATCTTTAATTTTGCTCTGTGAAGTCTTTATGTCTCCTATTGGCACTCAGGACTCCAACTCAGACCACGTGCCAGTGGTTAGGTGACTCTCTGACTTGTTATTTGTAGTTATATTTTGTCTGTTTCAAAAATTAGTAAGAGGATAAATCAAGGAACCAACCCAACACAGTCAGTGAAAGTTCTCATCATCTGAGCCAAAAATTTGACATTAATAAACCACTATTTTAGGGATTTTTTTTTTTTTTTTTACTTGATTATTCTTATCTTCCGCATCCAAAGCTTTTTTATGGTTTTCTGATGTTGTTTCGTTTGGCTTGGTTTGTTTGGGTTTTTTTTTGTAATCTGCTTCCTGATACATAATTTTCAGAAAATCTGTGTTGGATATTTGTAGTGATTTTTGTTTTTAATTTAGTGAGGTTTTATTGCATGCATTTTTATTATTTGTTTGCTTGAAATCTGTAATTCAAGAGGCAACACAGCTGGTTTTCCATATTATAAGCAACTGTTGTCATTTATGACAGCAATAGTTTCAAAATTAGATTCATATGCATGGCACTTAGCCCAATAAGCACATGTTTATATTAGAAGTGACATATTCTATTTCAAAGAAACTCAGTGATGCAATATATGCATCACTGTTTCAGGACTATGCAGACATATTTACTTTGTTGCAAGTTCCAATAAATATTTCAAACTAATAAGTCTTACATATGTACTATGTTTAAAAGTTTTGGTGGAGATGTTACTGTCATCTAAGTAAATCACAAAATAAACCCTTTGGGTAGTGGAGGAGAGGCACATGTATTTTTTTAATTATTCTTATTTAATTTAACCTATGACTATCTTATTAAATAAGAGTAAATGAATATAAAATCATAATGAATGACCTTGCATTGACTAAACCTCTAAAGATAGGACTACGGGTAACACTATACATATATACACTCACATATATATTTCTGCTAGGAGGAATCTAAACATCTTACATTACTTAGTGTGTCTCACATTTGTCCTTGTATCCTAGCCTATCTAATTTGAATGTACACATTGATGTTAAGTAACACAAGGAGCTGTTTTTATTATTGACCCTATGTTAAAGATAAATGACCTGTTTTCTCTCTTAAGAGAGAGATAAATATTAATGGAAAATTAAAAGCATGGGGACTCTTTTTGTATAATATCTCTGGGAAGCTATGGTGGAAAATATAGAGTATTGGTAAATTTTTGGTCATGCTGAGTTGGGAAGTTGCAGGCAGAGGTGCTCTGTGCTCTCTCTGTATCTCTAGAATTTATTTGGAACAAACTGGAATACCTCCAGATACTTAGAGGCTTGGCTATAGTATTTTAACTCTACTGATGTGCACAGACTTCCAAGTCAATGTTTAAAACATTACACCATCTCAAAGAGATTGCAAAGATGTACAAACAAAGCTCATTTGGTTAGATCTTGGGCTAGAGGTCAGGATTTAACCTACTATACTGGTTTTGACAGGGATGGAGTTAATTTTCTTCATAGTATCTTGAATGAGGCCATGTTTTGATTTTGTAATGAAAAAGGTTTTGACAATATAGAGATGCTTTGATTATTGCCAAACAGTGATTACACAGCATCAAGGCCTTTTCTGCTTCTCATACAGCCCTACTAACGAGTGTACTGGAAGAGCATGAATTCTCATGTAAAGACAAATAACAAACACAACTGATTCAAATTATCAAAGGGATATGGTGCTCCATATCATGCTCAGCAATAAAACTGAAAGGGGCAACCCTTTCTTGTGAACTCAACAGATGTTGGCTAGTTGGTAGGGAGCAAATGTTTTGGGTATTTTTGCATCACTTTGTTTTCTTCGAGTTTTCTTGGTTTTTTTTTTTCAGCTTTGTTTTCTTTGATTATTCTTCTTGTACTCTTAGTTATTAAGCTATTTATATCTCAACCCATGATTTTTTCATTTTTACCTTTCCAATTCTCTTATACATCCCAAAGGGTAAAGGAGTGAGCAGGTGTCTGTGATTCTTAGCTGCCTACTGGAGTTAAACCATGACATCTGGAAGAACCCAGATTATGACAAGGAAAACATGATTAACTGTAATCATGAACTAAGATAAGGATAGAAATAAATTTTGGAAATCCCAAATACATTTGTATTTGAGGCCTATTCACATTTTTAAGTACCTGACTGGGCAGTCATCATTGTCTGGGTCTCTAGCAGTTACAACGCCCACCAGTGAGCCATTCATAGCCCCTTCAGAAATCTCCATCACATAATTATCCAAGGTGAAAACTGGAGGTTCATCAACATCTTCCACATTAATTCTGACAATGGTGTTGTCCTCAAATGGTCCTTCTTTCAGAAAACGGTCATCAATGTACCTGTTTACAGCTTTTGCTTTAATACTGTATCTCCTCTTACTCTCATAATCCACTCTCTGTTAAGAAAGAGAGATGTAAAACATTTCTCCACATTTCAGTTAAACACAGTTCAATAGGTAGTGTGAGATTAAAGACAAAATAGTGTTACCCTTCTTTTGGGAATATTTCAAAAGCACTTCTAAAATTTCTTTTTATCATAAAAACACATCAAAATTAAACTTCTATGTCATTGTTTGCTTTCACATGTAGGCTTACTTTAATGTTACTGTTAAACAACACTAGAAAATAAGTCTTCCTGTAGAATGTCAACCCTAAGAAAAAGCTTTTTGTGTTAGTAATTCTACTTCCAGTGTGGATATAACCTTAGTGAACACTGTTCTTTTCTCTTAGATAAGCTATGTGAATCAGTCTATAGGGGATAAACCGAGCATGTTAAAATTTAGTCTCTAAAGGAAATAAATTACAGAAGGCAATAACGTGTGTCTAATTATCATATAGTTACATTTACTATTTTAAATAGTCATTACCTTCTGTAATTAAAAAAAAACCTAAATATCTTCCTGAATTGTAATAGATTCAAATAGAAAAAAAAAAAAACTAACCAAAAAACAAACCCAAAGAAACAAAAAAACCAAGAAAATCCCCAAAACCCCAAAAAAACAACACCCACACCTAATTTATAGCATTCAATTCTTCAGGGTCCAGGATTTCACTAGATTACTGAACTCTATTAGAATTTCAGAAGATGGCCCTGATGAGTCAGAAATCTTCCTGCGTGATTCCAAGATAAATCACACAGCATCAAAGGCTCTTCAATATTTTGGTTCATAAAGTGGTATCCTCTTGAGTGTATTTAATGTCTTTTCAAAACTACGACATAACAAAACTTCCACTGTCTATCTAATACTGCAATACATTCTGGCTTCCATGAAGTTTAACAGGAGGGGTTGGAAGTGAGCAAATATTGTATACAATGTATTGACAAAGATTTCACAGATGATGCATAGAAGAGAGCAACCATTTTCTCATAATGGGACACACTGTGTTGTACAGCCACAATTGTTTTCAGCAGTTATAGGAGTGACTCAAATAAACAGAAAGAAAAGCATATTTCTTTTTATCCTGCTAATACCCCAGTCAAATCAGAAAGCCTGGAGAATAGAAAGATAGTAGAATCCAGAGCAATAGCCATATTTTAAACAACCAGCTGGCTTGATGAGGTGCTTTGTAGTATTTCAGAGATTTTTAGATTTCTGAGATCTCACCTTTTTTAATATGATAATTCCTTCTTGAGTTTCATTGTTAGTAATGATGTCAAAAACATCTGAGCTTTCTCCTTCAATGAAATAGTCCATGGCTGCATTTTCCCCTATGTCACTGTCTTCTGCAAAGACTTTTCCCACAGTAGCGCCCACAGGAGCGTCTTCAGAGATGGTCATATAGTAGAGTTCTAAAGAAATAAATATTCGTACAGTTTAGTCATCTGCCATTGTTAATAGCTTCCATAGCTATTATTGAACTTTGGGGAATAATCATCTTTTGGGATGACCTTTAAGGAAGCTCTACAGAGAGATCTAGGTAGGCTGTATGTCTGGGCCAAGGCCAGTGCCATGAGTTTCAGTAAGGCCAAGTGCTGGTTCCTGCACTTGGGCCACAACAACCCCCAGCAGCGCTTGAGGGAGGAGTGATTGGAAAGCTGCCAGGCAGAGAGGGACCTGGGAGTGTTGGTTGACAGCAGCTGAACATGAGCCAGCAGTGTACCTAGGTGGCCAAGAAGGCCAGTGTCATCCTGACTTGTATCTGGAACAGTGCTGTTAGCAGGAGGAGAGAGCTGATCATCCTGTTGTACTTGGCTTTGGTGAGGCTGCACCTCGAATTCTGTGTCCAGTTCTGGTCCCCTCTCTAAAAGGAAGACATGGAGGTGCTAGAGAGGATACAGAGGTGGGCTACCAAGCTAGTAAAAGATTTGGAGCATGTCTCATGAGGAATGGCTGAGGGGCCTGGAGCTATTCAGCCTGGAGAAAAGAAGGCTCAGAGGAGACCTTATCTCTCTCTACAACCACCTAAAATGAAGATTTAGCAAAGTGGAGGTCTGTTCTCCTCATTTTAGCAGTACATAAAGAGCTAAGGAACATCAATACTGTGAAACGCAAGTGGAAGGCAACATTTCTCAACGGTATTTCACTAGGATAGCACAGCTAGCAGCTCCCATATCTGCTAGAAACTCCCTGGAGAGAGAAGGCCACCGCATTTGACAATAAATTTACAGTCTCAGTCACCAAAATGAAGTGAGGGAAAAAAAAAAAAGAAAATAAGTGAAAACGGTACTAAATATCCCACTGCCTGGATTTTAGGCTTAGATAGAGCATACTACACAGAAATCAGTTTAATAAGTAATTTTTCTCCAAAGCCTAGTTTACTTTTAAATTTCCTCAATGCTTCAACCACTGTAAGTAGCTTATACTCACGCTGCTGAAATTTAGGTGGATTGTCATTGATGTCAGAAAGATTGATGGTAACGGTGGCTGTTGCTGAAAATGCCCCTGCTTGCCCAACCATATCTTTAGCTTGGATGATGACCAAGTACTGCTCATTTGTTTCTCTGTCCATTTGGGAAGCCATTCTGATGACCCCTAAAAATGAGAAGTAAAATGTAATAACAAAATAGTCCATTTTTTTCTCCAACATTTGACCACATAATATGGGTATAAAATGCATAAAATGGACAGTCATGAATTTACACTCTAGAACATGCACAGCACAACTGTCCTAATGTCAGGAACTAGTACTCATGGCAACATCTACACTGTATGTCAGATCTATTCTGCATACTTAAGAGTTCTGGGAAGCAGAATATACCATGTATCTTCTCTACTATGTATAACCATCTTTCTTCCCCAAAAATCAGAATTTTGGAGGAATGTTACATATCTGATGTTTCTCCAACAGAGATGTCACATAATGAGTTATAGAGATGCTAAGAAGAGTGTGATGAGCAGGTCAGAAGTTGCACTCCCTCTCTACTCTGCCATGGTGATGCCTCATGGGGAGCACTGTGTCCAGTTCTTGGCTCCCCAGCTCAGGAGGGACAGAGAGAGTCCAGTGCATGGTTACCAAGATGATTAGGGGACTGGAACATCTTCCTTACCAGGAAAAGCTGCAGGAACTAAGGCTGTTTAGCCTGGAGAAGAGGAGACTGAGGGGGGACCACATTAATATTTACAAATATCTAAATGATGGTTGTCAAGAGGTTGAGGCATCCCTTTTTTCTATTGTAGCTAGTGACAAGACCAGGGGTAATGGGATGAAGCTGGAACACAAAAAATTCCAATTAAACATGAGAAAAAGCTGTTTTACTGTGACGGTGACAGAGCACTGGAATGGGTTGCCCATAGGGAGATTTCCCTGGAGGCCTTTAAAACCTGCCTGGACACATTCCTGTGTGACCTTATCTAGGTGAACTTTCTTTGGCAGGGATATTGGACTAGATGATCTCTAAAGGTCCCTTCCAACCCTACTATTCTATGATTCTATGATTGTATGAACCCAGTTCTTTAGTCTATTTGTTGGATGGCGTACTCAGAATCCAACTCTTTTCTTTAGCAAAATAATTTGCTTAATAAATTGTTGACACTAGAGAGAGTTTCAGCTTACTGTGGGAAGAAAGAATTAACATTTTTTTATAACTAAGAACCATGTAAAGATATACAAGTGTAGGGTGGCATCAGTTCATTGTTGTGTTAAAATGAAGAAAGACATTTTTGCTTGCATCTGTTAGTTAGTTTATGAATGTTTTCAAGTCACAAGATCATTTGTAATACCTGTCTTCGGTTCCACAGAGAAATAAGGCTGTCCCTGAATAAGACTGTAAAGCAGACGGGCACTGTTCCCATAAGAAGGATCATCACCATCTGTAGCTGTTACCTGTGTAACCGAAGTACCTCATGGAAAAAAAATAGATTATGTTTATTTCCTTCTCGCATAAATTATCTGGCAATTATAAAACACAAACTCTTTAAAAACCTATTAACATACTATTTATATCAACATACAGTCCTGAAACTTTACAGGAGCAAATGACACCTTCTAAAATTTATTATTAAATAGTGAAAATATTTCCTTGGCAACTATTCCGATTGCATTCAATTTTTCCATTAAAATAAAAATAAACAGCATGTGACATTTCAGCAGTATATTTATGCTGTTTAAAATACTACATGTCTTATGGTTTTTTTCCCTAGCTTCTGGTATGTGAATGGAGTATGACAAGTTGTTTCTCTTCCCCTTTTATATTCTTTGAAGTTTTTTATATGAGTTACCCATGGGAACAAGAAACTCCAGTCACTTTATCACCAGTAGACCTACTAGTGATAAAGAAATTAATTGTTAGCAAGCACAGCATCCAAGAAGTATAACAAGGCTCTGATAACACTTTCGTCCTTGAGTCTTTAATTAACCTGTCCCAGTGCAAGAATGATAGCAAAATCACCACTGCAAAATGAGCAGAATCAATCTGCAGAGCTTGACTTCATCTCTGTCTGGTTGAATATACCCTAGATACAAAACTGATAGCAATCTCATAGCACTATCCATGATGATTGTCCTTTAAAAGAAAATGTGCACACTAGCATCATTTTGTGAGGTCATATTTATTTTTCTCTTTTTTCCTCACCAAGGTTCTGCATAAGAATATAAATATCACTTCTCATGATGAACAGCAGGAAATCAAACTACTTTCTAAAACTTTTGGGCATATGTTCACATGGCTGCACATGCTTGCCAGTATAGTTGTATAGTTCTGTTGGAGGAGAAAAGAAAAAATGGAGTACAAGGAGTTTGATCAGAAATACTTTTTTTTGTGAAATACTTTTTTTTGTGAAGTTGGTTCTTCATTCCTGCATTTTCTAGAAGTTCAATAGATTTATTTTTTAGTATAAATAAGACTTTCTCATGTAAGTACATAGTGAAAGAAATAGTTTTATTATTTTAAAAACATTTTTTTGCACTTCGTCTCAATTTATTTGGCAGTAATTCAAGTGATTCCATAACATGTTATCTTCTCTCTGAGCGGAGGTAAACTAAAATGATTCAAATTGTCACCAACTTTTGGACTTATATATCCTTCAAAACATACATATGATACCAAAAATCTGACATTTAGATGAGTATTAAGTATGTTTATAGATGTACACATACATATATAATAATCTAGAAATACTCTAGAAATAATCTAGAAATACTCTAGAGATATGTTAAAGACAAAATGTCAGAGTAATAGTTAATCAGGGCACACATATGCTTCAGAAATAACAGTATTCTTTAATAAGACTGAAAGGTAGAGGAAATCTTCACCTCTACAACTGTTAACTTTGTATCCACTGTCGTCTATGGAAACTGTTATAACTAGCACAAAAAATTAATCCCTAAGATGATGTAGCATTAGTAGTAGTGCTAGTTAGAAAAGGATCAAGAAGTATTAGTAACCCAATAGCTACAGTCAGTTATAAATGCCATTTTCTACTACATATACTCAAAACCCTACAACTTAGAAATGGATTTAGAAATGGAATTGTTTACAACATTGTATTTAACAAATCAAGAATAGAATCTAAATATATACGACAGCAAAGTTATCATTAGAGTTACCGTGTGTCTCAGACATTGAAAAGTACTTTTCCACACAGTTTCTAATCTTTAAAAATAAATGTTGAGTCTAACCCAGCATTTGTTGTTTAAGCCCCAGTCTACTCTTCTGCTTGCCTGTTGGCTCTTCTAAAGTACAGCAGAAGACAGAAGTACAGAATTTGTCCAGTTGGTCTCAGTGGAATGTAGCTGATGGATAAAATGAAAAGGAGCATCTGGGAAAGACAACCTGGAGGGAAGCAGTAACAGATCTGCACTCTCAGGAGGAAGACTGTTTTTAAACTGGTATGGCAAGAGACCATGTAAACAGAAGACTATGATTTCTCACATTGTCTTATTAGGACAAAGATGTCATGACCGCTATATGAACCTCTTCATAGTCCTGGGTGCTGTCTCCAGGCATTTAAAGAACAAGAGAGTCATTAGGAGCAGTCAACATGGCTTTACCAAGGCAATCTCATGTTTGACCAAGCTGATAGCCTTTTATGAAGACGTAAACATATGGATAGATGTTGGTAGTGCAGTGGATGTAGTTTCTCTTGATTTCAGTAAAGCATTTGACATCATCTCCCAGAGCATCAAAACTGAGAAAGTGTAGGCTGGATGATCAGGTAGTGAGGTGGATTGTTAACTAGTTCAAAGGAAGAAGACAGAGAGTTGTGATCAATGGGGCAGGGCCTAGATGGAGGCCTTTATCTAGTGGAGTCCCTCAGGGGTCAGTGCTGGGACCAGTACTATTCAATCTATTCATTAATGACCTCGCTGAGGGAACAGAGGGCACTTTCAGCAAGTTTGCTGATAATATAATGAGGAGAGTGTCTGACACACCAGAAGACTGTACTGCCCTTCAATGAGACCTGGACAGGCTGGAGGGTTGGGTGGGGAGAAATGTAATGAAATTCAGCAAGGGCAAGTGTAGTGTTACATATGGAAAAGAATAACCCCAAGGACCAGTATAGCTTGAGGAATGAACTCTTAGTAGTGTAGGGGAAAGGGGCATAGGGGTGCTGGTGGACAGCAGGATGAGCATGAGCTGGCAGTGTGCCCTTGTGGCCTGGTGATACCGTGTCTGGAATATTGTGTCCAGTTCTGGGCCCTTCAGGTCAAGAAAGACAGGGAGTTGCTGGAGAGAGTTCACTGCAGGGACAAAAAGATGATGAAGTGAGTGGAGCATCTCCCTTATGATGAAAGGCTGAGGGAGCTGGCAGCTCTTTAGCTTGGAGTAGAAGAGACTGAGGGATGATCTCATTAAGATTTACAAATATGTTAAGGTGGGAGGATGGAACCAGGCTCTTCTCAATGATGGCCAATGATAGGACAAGGGGTAATAGGTATAAGTTGGAACATAAGAGGTTCCAAAGAGAAACAAGAAAAAATTTCTTCACTGTGAGGGAGCAGTGGAACAGGCTGCCCAGATGGTTTAGTGAGTCTCCTTCACTGGGAATATTCAGAACCCACCTGGATGAGTTCCTATGTGACCTACTCTAGGTGGTCGTGCTCTGGCAGGGGTGTTGGACTAGATGATTTTTTGAGGTCCCTTCTGTGGTGGTTTAGCCCGATGTCCACCTAGTCATAACATCACTCCCCCTCCTAAGCTGAACAGGAGAGAGAGAGAGGAATATAACAAACTGCTTGTGAGTTGAGATAAGGACAGAGAGATCACACGGTAATTAACATCACGGGCAAAACAGAAACTGAGGGGCGATTTCATTAACGTTTACAAATAATTACAGAATGGGTGTCAGGAGGATGGAGTCAGGCTCTTCTCTGTGATATGCAATGATAGAACATGGGGCAATGGGTACAAACTGGAACACGAGAGGTTCCAAAGAAATGCAAGAAATAATTTCTTCACCGTGAGGATGACAGAGCACTGGAACAGGATGCCCAGATGGGTTGCTGAGCCTCCTTCTCATGAGACATTCAAAACTCACTTGGATGTGTTCCTGTGTGACCTGTTCTATGTGGTCCTGATCTGTCAGCAGGGGTGGACTAAATGATCTTTTGAGGTCCCTTCCAACCATTAAGATTCTGTGATTTTGTGTATATGAGAGTCTGCATGATGATGTGAAAGTTTTTCCCCAAGTATGTGTTTTATGTACACATTCTGAAGATGGACAGTAAACATGGTTACACATTTATTTGCTTTTCATTAGTTTTATTTAAGGCAAACTGCATTTTACTGATTGATGTGTTCCTGCAGCTTTGGTTTTACCATACTTTGGCAAAACATAGTAGTGTTGCCTGTATATTGTCGCCCATTAGATAAACTTTGCAAAGAGTTATTAATTTTTCTAACTAGAGCTTGAAATCTATAAAACCACTAAGTACTGATATATTATTGCATCTAACTCTTAACCATTCCATTTGACAGACTGTATTGGTACAAGTTTAGCAGCTATATGGAAGACATTTAATGTAAAATTGTACCAAATGCCTGAGGGAAAGTTAGAGTCCTGTGTTCTCAGAAAAGAGGCCATTTGCTGACACACTTTTCATTTAGTGTGACACATATAAAATCCTGATTAAATTTAGTACTGAAGAGAAAAGAGAGCTAAGAAAGAGGTAAAATTTATTCTAATTTCTTGTCACATTAGTATATATGTTGATATTTGTACCTAACCGTAGGAAAAAAAAAATCTGCATCTATTTTTGTTTTTTCTATAGTTCTCTGAGGAAAGTGGCCAGCTATGAATTATTCTCTCCTTGCTTTCTTGTATTTACACACAATGTTTACCAACAATAAAGTACTGATGGTGCTTCTTGAACATGTTTTCTGTGAGCTAGAGAGCTCTGAAACAAAGCAAAGGCTAAGTCTCTCTATTGCCAAATATCATTTAAACTAATTCTGATCTAATTCTCTTCTTTTGTAAAAAAATATTCTATTTTACTGTGAGAAAAGCACTGATATAATGAACTATTACAATGTCAATGCTGCAAACATTAGACAGTTACTGTTTCTATCTACTGGAGGCTAGATATATCCTTATGAGGATTAATGTCTTAGGATACACACTGGAAGAGGTTTTCCCTCAGAAGTGCAAATCCTACACATTGTGAAGCAGAGTAAGTGATCCCAGAGAAGTACTCATGGTGTGGCTCAACTGTCTCATTGGAGCTGATCACTGTTAAGGTATATACCATTATATACCATTCACATTTTATATACCAGATATGCACATTAGTATGCCAGTAGTGTAGTAGTGTCTACCTGGAAGAAGTAGATGAAAGAATGATCTCTAAAAAAACTGCAATAGTGCTAGAGAGGTCAAATGTAGAAGAAGCAGTGTAGAAAATATTTATAGATTCATAGGACTGACTTAGATTCATAAATCATACACTGTATGGTTACAAACCTGTGACTTCACTATTCTGGCTAGTCTATGTCTGAGAGAGAAGGTACACAGGAATCTTGGTTTATTTTTCATCCTTTCTGCTAAGTGGGAAGTGATGTTACTTCTAATGTATTTTTCTTTCCATTACATATATTTCTATATTTAATGCATTTTAAAATATATATAATCTTATAGGAATATCACAAGGTATTTATTTTCCTGTAGTTTAATTAATCTTTTACTGAAGTTATACAGCATTTTAGTATTTAAGAATATAACGGATGACACAGGAGGTAGCTTGTTGATGGTTTCAGGTGAGAAAGAGAATTATAGTAGAAGTACTCTAGAAGTACCACTCTATCTTTTTCCTTTTTTTTTTTTTTTTTTTTTTTACTATGCAGACACAATTATGACAGGATCTCATCATTAAACCAGGAAGACAAAATAGAAGAAATCCATATTTGATACACTTCTGTAAATGGTTACAGATCTGTGTGAGTATAAATAAAAACTTGCTAAATTGTAAGCTATTTGAAACTCATTTTTATAAGAGTCCAAGTACCTCACAAGCAATGCTTTACCACAGGAAAAAAAAAAAAAACAGGAAAATAAAAATAAAAATAAAAAGGGTATTATTAAAGTCTTAAATCAGTGTAATCCCTGGTGAAAATACCCATATAATTCTAGACAATTAACAAAACCCATAATTACTTTGAGCATATTATAATAATGTTTCTTGAGAAATCAACTGTCTTCTTGTACCCAAGTTTTCATGAATGAGCAAGATGTAAAAGCTATAAACATCCTCTGAACAGATAACTAATTATTTTAGAAAAAAAAATTTATTTTAACCAAGAGCTCAGATACAGGAGTTCCAATACTAGTAAGTGTGTCTACCTGATAGAAAGTGCCAGTGAAGAAACAACCAGACACTGAGAGTAACTTCCCTGGTAGAAGGTGGTTTAAACAGGGTGACTAGGAAATAAATTGATTAAATGGATTCTTTTGTATCTACTGCTAGTAGTGATGGTGAGCTACTGTGTTCTGGCAGAAATTAGTACACTAGCCCAACTTCTGATTACGCTCCTTTCATGGCAACTTCTATTCAGACTGGCAGAAGAAAATAAATTTTACAGCTCTCTATGAAGGATTCACTGAATCTGCACTAAAAGTTGTATGGGTAATACTGAATAAAAGATAATTTTTATTACCTTTTATGATCACTGATGCTATTATGTTAATGACCTCATTAATTCAAGCCATTTTAAGTTAAACAATATTTTAATTTCTTCTCAATATATTTTGCAATAGAAATAACTGAGATAAGAGTGTAACTTTAAAAGATTATTGGGATTATCCCTGTAAAATTTAAAACATCCAGTTTTCCTTTGATTATGATGATAGCTATCTGGAGAAAGCAGTATCTATAACATACTTGTTTATTCAAGTATTCTATTCACACTTACGATATTTTAAAAGATTTTAATGGATGCGTATACACTTTTTTTGTGTATATATATATATGTATATATTTGTCAGATGTTGACTTTGCTTTGCGGTTTCCAGATATATGACAGATCCTAGTAACAGGTCTATTTGGTTGTGTGGAGGTGGGAAGGAAGATGTTCAGGGATTAAACTGTTCCTCTTGACAGGAAAATTGTAATTCATGTGTTTGGGAAATCAGAATGCAATCTTTCACTTCACACCATTTAATCTGAGGAAAGAGAAGCTGACTCATATGATAGACTCTTGGCAGTGTAAATAGGTAAGCAATAGACATGGTGTGGGAGTAGTCATCACATCAGACTCACATCAGCTTTATACCATTCCTGTTCTGAACTCATAACTTGTAAGAAGGAAATGATGCCGGTCTTTGGGAAAGGGGATGGGAGCAAATATGATTCTTTTCCAATTACAGTGTGATGTGATTTATACTAAACAGAATATAATAAAGACACACTATTTAATTATTAAGCAGATTTGGAGTATGCTGAAGGATACTTTTCAGTTGAGCACTTTTCAGTTCAAACAAACATATATTTATGTCCTTAAAAGAATCAGATGAGGTCAGAGGATTTTAAAGTTTACATGCATGATATCTTTCTTTCAGATTGGTAGAAGCTATAGAAGCTAACACATAGTAACTATAATAGCACACTGAACAATTTTCTAGAGTCTAGGATGTTAAAGTGATTGAAAAAGTAGTGAAATCTGTCAGCCTCAGATCTCATTTGCAGTGTCAGCTGGCTATAGTACCCTACCTATTTCAAATGGTAATGTTATCTTCTTATGCAAGTATCAATTTCAGGGCTGAATCAGTGATGGGAAAGACAACTCTCTATAGTAAATCCAAGCATGTATCCAGATTCTGTAAAAAGACATGGATACATGTAAATACATAAATGCAGGTGCCTAAATATTAAAAAGCAAGGATGTTAAGTAGAGATGTTCACAACCTTCAGTTTAAGCAATATCTTTGCACATTTCCAATTATAAAATAGTTTGTTTCCTTCTCACTGAAAGGAAGTTTATAAAATCTGCTATTAAGATTTTATATCAACATAGCTATTGTCATGGCTTGACATGATAGCCATTTCTGATAAGGGGGAAGGGGCTGTAAAGATGGCTTCTGTAAGTTGTTTGCAACCCTCCCCAGCTCTGAGCCAGACCCACTTCTGGGGCTGAGCCAATTAGATGCCTCCATGATCACTTTTTAAGAAGAAGCCGGAAGAGGAGGTTTCTTCCTCCATCTTCTTCCTGCTTCTTCCTTCTTCTGTCCTTTCTTCTTCTTCTTCTGGCTGGTGGTGGTGCAAGGAGTAGGAACAGTGAGAGAAACAACCATGCGGACTCCAAGGTCAGTGATGAAAGAGAGGAGGAGGTGTACCAGAGCAGAGACTCCCCTGCATTCTGTGGAGAGAACTGGTGAAGCTGAGATTTATTTTCATGTCTTTAAAGACTCCGCATCAGCGGCAGAGACTCATTTTGATACAGCTGGCCCCGGACCAGGGGCAGCGATTCACTTCACTACAGACCCCGAGCCAGGGGCAGTGATTTTCTTCTTTATCACTATGGCCAGAGCAGGCCGTGTCCCGGAGGAGGGACCCAATATCCACAGCTGTAACTGTGGGAAGGAACCCACGACAAAGCAGCTCATCAAACCTGTGCCCAGAAGAGGCCTTGTCCCGAGAGAGGGACCCTGTAACTGCAGAAACTGCAACCGTGGTGAAGAATCCACGCCAGAGATATTCACCAAGGACTCTGTCCCGAGAGAGGGACCCCATATCGGCAGAAGCCGCAGCTGCTGGGAGCAACCCACGCCAGAGAAGTTCGTTAAGGACTGTGTGCCGGGGGAGGAACCCCGTGTTGGAGCAGGGGAAGAATGCCAGGAGTCATCCTCTTCTGAGAAGACAGAAGCGGCAGAGCCCATCTGTGAGAGACTGACCACATCCCCCATTCCCTGCCCCCCTGAGCCTTGGCGGGGGAGGAGGTAGAGATATCGGGAGCAGTGAGCTGGGCCCGGGAAGAAAGGAGAGATGGGGGAGGGAGATCTTAAAGTGCTGGTTGTAATTTTCTCATCATCCTACTCCGTTTTGCTTTTATTCCATCCTGTTTCTTGTAGAATAAACTTTCCTACTTCCCTCTCTAATTGAGTACTGGAGTTTGTTTTGCCTGGAACCATAATTGGCAGTGAGCCCTCCCTGCCCTTTTTTTAATCCACAACAACCCTGCTTATCTTTTTACTCCCATTTTGCTGGGGCCTCTGCCATCCTAACGAGGGTGGGGATGAATGGGGGCACCGAGCGAGATACTGTCATGGTGCTGTTGTGCTAGCTGGGCCAAACCACGGCAGCTAACTAGAAAAAAAAATTGGGAAATAAAAACTTTAGTTCAGAGTGTGTCATACCTTCAGGTGACATCTCTGGAACAGTGGCCATATAAGGTCCATCCAAGAACTGTGGTTCATGATCATTGACATCTCGAACCTTGATAATGAATTCTGATTCAGGTTCAACAGGAAGCTGAGTGTTCCTGTTAATTGCTTGTGCCCTTAGAGTGTAGAAAGCTTTCTTTTCTCGATCCAGCTTTTGTTTCACATAAATTTTGCCGTTGTTTTCATCAATAAAAAAAATGTCTCCAGCTCCTTCCCCAGTCAAACTGTATTTTAGGTTGCCATCCTGCTTGTCTAAGTCTGATTTCACCTGGAAGTATAAAACAGAAAAATAAGCCACATTTTGGTATGAATAGTTTTGAATAATCGTTTTAGGCTTTGTTTGTTTTCATTATACAGTGAATCCTGTCACTGGTGAGCCTACTAATGTTTAGAAGAGGGTACTGTGACATTTTCAGCCACTCATGGCTCAGTTGTAAAGTATTAATGCAACAGACATATATAAATGAATGGTAAACTTGAAAAAGCATGATTCAGAGAATTTGAAGTGAACAGAATGAATTTCAGTATCTACTTTAGTTCATTGCTTTATCAGCTCCCATAAACTTCTGCTGAAAATGCTTCAGAGTTCATTAAACATTATCTAATTTTTTTATTGTTACAATGACAAGTGTACTTTGTAAGTTTTATATGTATTATTGTACTTGTGTAAATATGAGACATGATAGTATTCTATTTTGGTTGAAATATTCAAGACATGAAAAGACATATTGTGGCATAAGCCTGTATTATTTATTCTTAAATAAATTAATAGACATATTATATTTCCTTCCAGGATGATCTGCATTCTGTGCTGTCTTACTAAGATGAACTTAGATATGGCTACTTGTTGACTTCAATAATTTCGCTGTTCTGTTTCATGCTTTTTGACCCCAGAGCTCAGTGCAGGATATAAGGTCACAGAGTGGGAAATAAATAACTATAGACTGTAAAGGACACATTTTTCTATGGGATCTACTCAATATATGTTGTAATAGTTGCAAAAACAGCTTTAACTTTTATTTGGAACAATGCCCATGGTTTTAGAAGATTTTCATATGCACAATAGCTTGCAAGCATCGAAAGGATAGTTTATTCAGAATGTGACTAGACACTACTCTGAGATGTGAGGGGTAGTTTGAATCATAGAGTCATAAAATCATTTAAATAGGAAAAGATCTTAAGATCATAGAATCCAACTGTTGACTTGACACTGACATGTCCGTCAGTAAACCATGTCCCCAAGTGCCATATCTACATGGCTTTTAAATACCTTTAGGGGTGCTGACTCAACCACTTCCCTGGGTAGCCTGGTCCAATGCTTGACAACCCTTTTAGTGAAGAGGTTTTTTCCTTCTATCTAATCTAAACATCCTCTGGCACAACTGAAGCTTTTTGTTCTTGTTCTGTCATTCGTTACTTGAGAGAACAAGTAATCAACATCAGAGTTGATGCTCTGAGTTCTGTCAGAGCATTTAAGCTGTAAATTATAGTTAATTCCTCTTGCCAGTATAAGGGGAGAATTTTAAATGCCAGGCAGATTAGAACCATCTAAATGTGAACAACTTAAAGTCATATGTTTTCAACATTAGTAGTAGTGTGCAAAACATGAGGTAGATTCACCCTTTTATGACTGCTCTGGTCAGACTCATTTTAGCACCAGAGAAGTTTTTTGTTCCATAAATCTTGTTTTCCTTGTGACGAACCCCAGGGTATGAGAAAGGCAATAAATATCTAGATCTTTCACCTAAAATGGGGTTCAGATGTCATCATAGAGTACATCAGGCTCTGGTCATATACCTCAGACTAGCTGTTTAGACATAATCTGTGTTAAATCAGTTCACTATTTATCCCAAAAAGATTTTCATGACTTTGACCATGTTAAATGAAAGGTGTCTTACAGATGACTTTCACTGAGAAAGCAATAATGTAGATTCTCAGATTACCTATTTTTTTTAAGCTAGACACAAAAGATTAATCAGTCTTTCCATTGTAAATAAGAACTGGAAATAACAATTTCTGTACTTGCCCTCATATACCTGCCATTTCAGTGCTGCCAGATTTTTTTTTTTTTTTAAACATGATAATGGAAAAGGATTCATAAATTTATCTTCAATGAAAATTGGAGATTGAGCTCTTAATCCGACTATGAAAAAAAGCTGATATAGAATAGTGACTTAAAATCAGAGCATTTCTACCTTTCTGTTTTCACTGATGGGGTCTCTTTCATGGTCTTATTTACTAAAAAATCATATGCTGACCATGGACTATCATTTAATTTACTGAAAGCAGAGCACATTGTACTCAATAAGAAGAAAGAAGTAAATATGTCTAATTAGACAATGGTTAGACTGCAATAAATTAACCATAATCTTCAATGAAAATTTCCTATATTTTACCCATGAGAAATAGAAGGGAAAGACTGAAATATTTCTGAAGTTGTTTGAAAATACATGACACTTATTAAGTTTTTATAGGAAACTGTTTTGCAGCTATGGGAAAAGTAATAATAATTAAAAAATGAGTATGTCTATACTTGTTTTTTTCAGAAGTGAGACATCATACTTCCATAGTAGTTACTTTGAAGGAGCTGTGGAAAAGTAATTAATGAATTTTGAGCACTTCCCCCTTTGGGCCCAATTAAATTTTAGTGCTACTTAATTAGCAGTTAAACTTATTTTCGTTCATTCGTCTAGAAAGAGCCTTAAAGAAAACTAGATCTCAAGATTACAGTTACTTCTATCATACAAAAATAAATAAAAATAATAATTATTATTAATAATAATTATAGTCATAGAAGAAAAGGACAGATAAAGCCTCATTAAGACAATTATCGTAAAGCACATTTTTAAAGGAGAGTGAAAAATAATTGCTCGTTGTGCTAAACCTACGTTAATCTAATGAACCATGCAGATTCCTGTAGTTTCTCAGCAGTAGAAGGATTTAGTATTAATATGCTTCATTAAAAATTAATGAGGGGTAAATCAGTTGCTACTTAGTGTAACAGAAAATCATGCTAAATATTGTTTGTAAACTGCATTGCACTCGGTATGGCTGCTTTGATGTGGTGCCAAAAATAGCTGAAGCAAATTGCCAGATGTTGATAAATGAGACTTTCATTCAGAAGACAGAAAGGAACTGATATCTTCATCTGCTGTGTATGGAACTAGTTTTAGTAACAGAGCAATGTGGAGTTTCCTTGATAGCAGACGAGGTGAAGGAAGATCCTTGATCCTGCCATGATCTCCAGCCCTTTGAGTTCTCTAGCCCTAAGTCACGTGACAGGAAAGGAGCGATATTCTGCTGTCTAACTACAACTTCCTGAGCTCATATTTCTACCTTTCTTGATATTTCCAGGTCACTGGAGATGCTTGGTCTTCCAAGTCAAGCTACAAAGCTGGTAATCAGTACATTAAATCTAACCTTGCATGTCCCTTGAATCATTACTTATCATACCTGTCCAATATACAGAGGCACCACGGAAGTCTGTTCCTCAGTTGCAAAAAGTGGCTCCCATACCCAGCCACGTTTCACTCTCTGAACTGTTGTGAGAGACTGATCTGTTTTTTGACCGCTGCAATTCTGTGTGCTCAGAGAAGAAGGCCAAAGTTGAACCAGCATCAGAGTGAGAGATAGCAGCATGGAGCAATTCATGCTGAACACTTCTTTCAATCAATTGTCATCTGCAGAAGAAGAGAAAAAAGAAAAAAAATCTTTGACAAAACATCACTCCCTCCTAATGCAAGAGCTGCTCTGCAATGTTAAAACTTCCTCCTCACCCCAAAAGGGAAAGGCTGAAACAAAGTCTGTTTCTGATTAAAACAGAGATTCTCTTAAAGACTCTGGCATGAAAGGCAAGTGTTTGAATTTCCTTTATATATATCCTGCACTGGGACTCTCTGTGCAAAGAAGGAGAATCATCCTTCAATTAATTCATCTTCCAAATTAAGCTGGGTAATTGTATTGGGTAGCCTAGCAATAATTTGATTAGAATAATTGTATGTTTCTGCTTAGACAGGGTTCATTTTGAGCTGCAGTCACAGAACTGCCTGAAGGGTGAACATCTAGCCTTAGTGGCCCTGATGACTGACAGACGAAACAGAGTGGTGCAGATATTTTTTTTTAGCCTCTTCTTCCTGCTTTTTCACCTCAGCAAAATGCCTGAAAAAATGCCAAAGTTGGTAGGGTATCATAAAGAAAGTGCACCTTTCTGCTTCCTGCTCAATAAAAATTGTCTCAACTGATTTTACTACCCCTGACATTCTTGCTTCAATTAAACAGACAAAAAGCAAATGCATCTTGAAAGCTCTAGGTTTCTGCAGCTTGTTTAATTGACACAAAGCATACTTTCAGAAAAAGAAAACTTTGCGCAAACTATGTGCTGTTAAACTCTGAATTTATAAATAAAGTGTGATGCTCAGTAATGATCATCTTCTATGAGGCAAAAAGGAAACTTTGGAAATCCCTACCATACATATTTCACATCTTAGAACCTTGGCAATAGCATTATTCATTCTTTTCAAGGTTTTAGCCTTCAAGAATAATATTTCCTATGGAGAAGCATTCTGTTTTTTTATTTTATCACATGCCATTCAGTTTGCACAGCACACTGGAAAAAAAAATACTCGGATGCATTTAATTTAGGCTTAAAAAATCAATGAACATTTCCAGGATAAAATATGAACTTATGTTTTTTAAGGTCATGATTAAATAATAATGTTACAAATACTAATACTTATTGTAAAGGAAAATACCACAATTATTGAAAATGACAGACTTCAATAGACAACCATTTCCTTCCTTCCAGCAATTTTGCATGATGTTGAAGATTATTCTGTTAAAATGTAATCTACATGCATATATTTACTGAGAAAAAGATAAAGGAGTTCTAATAGCAAAACACAGAGAACTGTGGGGATGCATTCCAACTTCTTAAGTTGTGGAATCTCCTTCCTTGGAGATCTTCAAGCCCCACTTGGACATGTTCCTATGCGACCTGATCTAGGTTGACCTGCTTCTGCAGGGGGGTTGGACTAGATGATCTCTATAGGTCCCTTCCAACCCCTACCATTCTATGATTCCATGATTCTATGATTGTGACATTTCAAGATGAAACTTGAANTTTGCATGATGTTGAAGATTATTCTGTTAAAATGTAATCTACATGCATATATTTACTGAGAAAAAGATAAAGGAGTTCTAATAGCAAAACACAGAGAACTGTGGGGATGCATTCCAACTTCTTAAGTTGTGGAATCTCCTTCCTTGGAGATCTTCAAGCCCCACTTGGACATGTTCCTATGCGACCTGATCTAGGTTGACCTGCTTCTGCAGGGGGGTTGGACTAGATGATCTCTATAGGTCCCTTCCAACCCCTACCATTCTATGATTCCATGATTCTATGATTGTGACATTTCAAGATGAAACTTGAATGGAAGGAATGACTGTCTTTTCAGTTTTCTGTATAAAATTGGTTATAGCAAGAATAACGTTTGTCAGATGTAAGACAAGACCAGCAAAGCTCAACTTGGCTCTCAAAGATTTTGGAGAGTCTCTCTGTACAACTGGTGTATTTAATGATAAGCAATCATTTGCACCAAAACTAATCTTGAAAACAAACATTCACTTGAGAGGACAGACCTCTCAAGCAGTGAAAGGTGAATAGTAAGAGAGACTCTTTAGATGAATTAGAAAGAATTTTATTTCAACCACTATTTAAATGAGGAGATGAGTGCTCAATCTAGGGCCTAGCAAATGCTTCTGGCTACCTTTTAGCTGTTGTTTCAGTTGCTTTTTCTGACACAGCCCACCTTGTTCAACAAAGTACTTAAAGGTTGGGGTGCAGTATTTCAAGTAGGGTGAATGCCAAGCACACGTTCACTATCAAACTTCTCTGACAGATGCCAAGTATACACATTGACATAGTGAGAGTACAGAATATGACTATGTTGGTGTACTCTTGGCCGCCTTTTAGCTATGAACTCAGTAGTTAGCCATCAGCAATGAACAGCTTAAACAGAATAATTTATATTTTTATCTGTTCCAATGTCTCTTCTTCACTAATTTATATTAACAGCTTATAATATGTGGATTCAAGTATCATGTGTTGGAAAAATCAGCAGGGAATAAACATATTTTTAGATTTTGACATGTTACACACTGTTATGTGCATAAAAAGACCTTAAGTTGAAAATACAGATGGTAGACAAATTATAGTAAAAACTTATAAAGCTATGTAATGGAATTGAGAGTTACATGTATTTCTGGTTTTCTCTTCTCTGCTATACCAGACATACTCTGATTTTACTTTCAGGATCTTTCAAAGCATATTTGCTTCTAATATCTTCCTACTCACTTGGCACTGAGACACTGCCTCCAGTCTCTTGCCAGCACATGTTGCCACTCTTCATAAATCTAATTGTTCCTCTGTGAAATAATCACCTTTCTGTTCCACAGACTGTAGCTCATTCTCAGATATAACTCTTGTAAAATATCAAAAAACTAATTTCTTATTCCCTCCTCTGTTTCTAGTCTTTCCACTAAAAATGTAAATTTCAGTTTTACCTACTTCAAGGAAAAAAAAATAGTGTTTAAGGTGATTCTGTGCTGAGATTGCTGCCTATCACGGTGCCTACTATTATCTCATTATTCCTCTGTACTACTGTCTTTCCCTATCCATCAGTCCATTAGTTGTCTCTTGTCTTACGCTCGGTTTGTAAGGTCTTTGTAAATGAAATGATCTTGTACTCTGTGTTATAATATGCAGCAGAAGGGAGGATTAGTGAAAGCACAGAGCTTTTAGGTGCTATAGTAATATGTATAAGTAGGTAGACTTTTAATAGAATAATATTGAAAAAAAGACAAATATATTTTCAGAAATAAGTAAATAAGTTGTCATTAATAATATCCCAAGGAACTGAGAGATATGGGGACCATTGTTCTGCTCCTGTCCTATTCTTCAGGAAGTACATTTCTACTCTCTCTTGCTTGCATTGGATTGCAATAATAAAGGCTGATAATTAGAACAGAGAAATGAGAATATCAATTGCAGGTATAATAAGCAGGCTACATCTTTTAAAGCAATATCTTCCTTTTATATCTAAAGAAAACCACAAATTTCCTGTAAACTAGAAACAGATTTACCTTCTTAGAACAAAGTTGCAGAATCCTTTGTTAGATTTGTTCTAGAGCAAGTGGCATCCTTATCACTATTTGAAACTGGTATCATTTTTAGCTGGACTGGCAGTCTGACTTGGTTCTGAATTTCCCTCAATCATAGTATGCTTTTTTAAAACACTATCATTTCATTATATTACAAAATAATACCAATTACTGCCTATCACTGAAAAAAATGACAACGAGAAGAACAAGAATTTTCAAAAATACAACTGCTGGGATATAATGAAGTTATATATAAAATACTAAGGATAGGAAAAACAGCAATCTTCTAAGGACTTAAAACTGTCCCAAACAACAGATTACTGTGAAGATAAGTTCTGTTAACTAAAGAATAAGGAAAAAATCAGCTTAATTTTTTCACAACCTTGTCATCATTTGATATAAGTAAAGCCTTTTAATTAGGAGTACCAAGGGACACAGTGTACTTAATTACAGCAGGATTTTGAAACAGTGACTCCTGAGAAAAAACAAATCTCTGTATTTGAAAGTATAGAGTAGAACCACAAATCCCACACTGAAAGACACTCCTTTTAGGGAATTTAATGTTGTCTTTACTTGTTCTAATAATATCAAGCAAAAAACATTAATTGAATTCAATCTGATTAACTCACAGCTTCTGAAATGTATTTCTTATCTCAAGCAGAGGCTTAACATGATGTTGCTTCAGTTGCAAAGTTCTGTTTTGTGCATTGGGTGTGTTATGATTGTTGTGCATGTTCCTGTCTAATTTTCACTTAGTAGGATAAAGAAGAAAATATATTTGCAAATAATATCTACAGACAACTGTATTAGAAAAAGGTTGAATTGATAGAAACCATCATAGTTGTAACTATATATTTATACATTTGTACTGTGCCCACTGTCTATTTGTCCTAGTTGCATTTTCTGTAGTTGCTTGCTGATAATTCTGATGTATTACATTGCTGCTGAGCTATTTTCCTTACAGGAAAGATTGTAAATGAATACATTTTCATTGATCAGCTTAGATTTCATACTATATGGTGATGCCCAAGCTATATAACTTCTGGAATTTCAAAATAATCAATAATTCAAATCAATTAGTTTAATTAATGAACATGTTTTGTGGGGTTTTTTTGGGGGAGGGGTTCCGTTTGGTTTGGTTTTCAGGAGTTTTTAAAAATCTGTGTAGAACAGTCTTCTAGAGTATGCAAAGTAGTGGATTTAATTCTATTCTTGCTGCTTCTTACTGTTGCTGAATTTCACCGGCTGGCTAGATGAGGAAAGTGCAGCAGATGTAATCTACCTTGACTTCAGCAAGGCTTTTGACACTGTCTCCCACAACATCCTCATCAGAAAGCTCAGGCAGTGTTGCTTGCATGAGTGGACAGTGAGGTGGATTGAGAGCTGGATGAATGAGAGCCCAACGGGTGTTGATCAATGGCACAGAAACAACTCAGAGGCCTGTGGCCAGTTCCACAGCGATTGTTTCTGAGGCCATTCTTGTTCAACATCTTCATCGATGTCCTGTATAAGGGTACTGATGGTATCTAATCTCAATCACCTTGAGAGTTGGGCAGAGAGAAACTCCATGGGGTTCAACAAGGACAAGTGCAAAGTCCTGCATCTTGGAAGGAACAATCCCATGCACCAGTACAGGCTGGGGATTGGCCTGCTGGAGAGCAGCTCTCCAGAGGGAGACCTGGGAGTCCTGATTGATAATAAACTAAACATGACCCAACAACATGCCCTCGTGGCCAAGGCCAATGGCATCCTGGGATGCATCAAGAAGAGTGTGGGCAGCAGGTCAAGGGAGGTTCTTCCTCCTCTCTACTCTGCCTTGTGAGGCTTCATCTGAAGTACTGTGTCCAGTTCTGGGCTCCCCAGCTCAAGAGGGACAGAGAACTTCGAGAGAGAGTCCAGTGCAGGGCCACTAAGATGATCAGGGGAGTGGAGCATCTTTCATATGAGGAAAGGCTGCTAGAAGTCTAGAAAAGAGGAGACTGAGGGGAAATGTTATTAATATTTACAAATATCTAAATGATAGGTGTCAGGAGGTTGGGACATCCTTTTTTTTTTTCTGTTGTATCTAGTAACAGGACAAAGGGTAATGGGATGAAGCTTGAACACAAAAAAATCCACTTAAATATAAGAAGAAACTATTTCACTATGAGAGTGAGAGAGCCCTGGCACAGGCTGCCCATAGGGATTGTGGAGTCTCCTTCTTTGGAGGTCTTCAAGACCTGCCTGGACATGTTCCTATGTGACCTGTTCTAGATGAACCTGCTTCTACAGGGGGGTTGGACTAGATGATCTCTAAAAGTCCCTTCCAACCCTACCATTCTATTATTCTATGATTCATATAGAGACAGAAAATATTTTTATAGGTTTGATGTATTAGAAAATGTTTCTTACCATTCTCATTGATTTATAGTTTTTACTTGATCTTTTGCAATCAGTTCCAAGATTATTTAAAGGTGTCTTTTCTATTCTTTATGTATTTTAATTATTCTATTTAAAGACACTAGAAAAGGTTTACTACACCCCTAAGGAATAAATATATTTATCTCCAGCTATACTGGATTTGCCCTCTGGTTCCATTCATAACTACCATCTCAGATTGGCAGAGGAGAAGTCATTGTGACAGTAATGTTTAAATCAGTTGATAAAAAGCAACAGTAGGAAGAAAGGATTAAATTTTGCAAGAATTTATTTTCCTATTTGAATTTAATTTTTTTATTGAGCATCACAGCTGTCTTATGCCAGACATACACATTTTGTGAAGGAATGATTGATTAATTGATCTTTGTCAATAGGTAAATTTGATAGTATACCTGCTGTAACTCAGGTAACCTTTTTGATAATGCCTCTCAGCTATGTTTATCTGCCTGATTTATTTTGTTTATAAGTCAGTCTAGTGTTTAATATTGTTTTACTTTTAGCTGTTAGTTTTATTGAAACTAAATTTTTAATTTTCTTTTTTCAATTTCCTGGTCTTTCACACTTGTCAGAACTAACATTTTAAGTGTAATGATCTCTTCAATTAATTAGAGCAATGTCAACGATAGTCTTGCTATTCTGTGGCATGACTAGATATTTTAAAAGCTACTATAACCTTGAGAAGTGTCTTTTTAATGCACATCTCGATGTGACATTTAGACAAATCATATTTACTGATAGTGTATATTTACACAGTATGGCTACATGTGTCTCCACTAGTGTGGGTTAATTACTAGAGATAACTACTGAGACTTATTTGGAATTTTTGAAACTGAACTTATATCCACATTTTAAAAGAAAGTATAATATTAAGGAAACTTCCAGGGTGGAATGTGGTCAATATGTATGGTATATGTTCTGTTTCATTATTTCATAATTCTCTAGGCAACAAAACTTGCAACCTTGGATGTTACGAACATCAGGAGAGTTTGGATTGCTGACCCTAAGAGAAACAGAAAGGAGGGTGGAGTGGAGTGAAGACACAGTGGCCAGGCTCTGGTATACCATTACAGTAATGGTAACCTGATGAGACTATGGAACCAATAACCTGCTTAATTTCTACTCTAAAGCACCAGTTGTTCGTTTTTTGTCAAAATCATGTCACTTGAGTGAACTTTGCTCATTATAGTATCAAAACACATCTCCATCCCAAGGACTACTCACCTCCAAAGTGCGACCACCCCTCACTGAGCAAGCACTCTTAACTTCTAGTCCATACCTTTAAAAGCAAAGCAAGGAAACTTTGTACCAATTGTAACAAAAGTAAGTATGACTAGAGTCACTCAAGCTCCATCTGAATGTAAACTAATTACACAAATACAGCTTAAGACGCCATCACAGATGAGTTAAGAGAACTTCATTGCTGTTTTCTGGAATCAGTCAATTGGCTGAACCTCTTTTCTTCCCCCATAGGGATGCCTAT